>OZ024862.1:49787373-49817373 GCA_964017155.1 Oasisia sp. SBJ-2009
TTCTAGCTTTATCAATAGTGATCTTTTATCGTAACACATAACATCTTTCATCAACACAGCTCGTTCGATCGCGAGGCTCCACGCAATGGCGAACGTCGGCATTCTACTCATCTCGCTTCTGACGTTGATGCTTGTCGTCCCGCCGTCAGAAGGCGGCTGGTTCCACGGCCGGCGACGACGTGGCGGCGGCGGTGGGTGTAGCGCGAGGCACTGCGAATGGTCCCAATGGGGCCGGTGGAGTGAGTGCGATAGAAACTGCGGTAACCAGGGCAAGCAGTACCGGAGCCGGGGGAAGGCGCAGACAGAGTCGTGCGGCGGACAGCACTGCTCCGGCGACTCGGAGGAGGAGAAGCCGTGTAACCGGATGTGCTTCAATGGAGGTTTCCTCCGGTACGACGGCTTGTGTCACTGCCTGAAGCAGTACTATGGCAACTGCTGCGAACACCACCACCCAACCCCAGCCCCAACCAGAGCCTCATCGAGGCGTGGCACAGATCACAGCAGACGCCGGTCATATTACGGTAAGAATACTTTGCAGATCATGTCTTGGAAAATTACCATTACGTACGTAACGTTTTATGTCAATGGGCTTCCACAAATCCACGTTAGTCGCTAGAGGCGCTAATACGCAACTAGACCCTAGTTGCGTATCAGCGCCTCCAGCGACTAACGTGGATTAGTTTGCATGTTTTGCTGAACGCTTGTTTAAAAATTAATCATCCTCAATTAGCTATTGACCGTGCAGGCGCGTAGCCAGCGGCAGTTTGTATTTGGGCATGCCGTGTGTGTGTGATCAATAGACAGAACAGCGTGCCAATGTGTGTTTGATAGACAGAACAGCCAAAACAACGCCATTTTGGCACTCAATTAAATCGAACGTCCCAATGTCCGTCATATTGACGGACATATTATACGATATCAATATTTAACAATGTGTGAAGACGTAGTAGTCTCGTGTGATGCAAACGGTGAGCTATAGTCTAGATGATTTTAAACATCCTTTCCCGCATCAAGCCAGCAAATCTGTCGTCGGGTCACCAGTCGACGTTCCATCTGCTGTAAAGGTACATTAATGTATATATTATGCCTTCATATTGACGCACATATCAGACTATATCCATATTTAGCTATGTGTGAGGTTTCGGAGTCATGTGAATTCAACAGCTGATTGTAGGATGATTTAAACAAGCGTTCAGCAAAATCTTCCGCAACACGGTGCCGCATTTTACATACGTCAAGAATACGTAAAAAACGGCACTCAGACCCTAGTTGCGTCAGAGCGCCTTCTGTCGGATTAGTTATTGTGGTACCTCATTAGGAACGTATTTTGGGGATTGAGGCGGAGTTGTAGCAAATAAGCACTTTATATTGACCTACAATTAAATACAATAAAAAATATAATATAATATAATATAATAAAAACATACGTAATAAATTAAAATAAAACGTCATTTGAAACAGAAAACGTGTCGTTTCAAACGGAATTTTCAAACAAAATCGATACGGAATATGCCGTTTTTGAAATGGATAATCAATGTCCCAATGTTGGCGACGTAGATGATATTTCTCGTTATATGTTGTTGTATAGATCGACAGCGTCCGAGCGGAAGTATGCGCGTGGCGGGGTCCACCCTGTACCTTCTGCTTCCGGTGGTGACGATGGCCTGCCTCTGGGTACGCGGGGGGTAGAAGGTACCACTTCCGGAATGAACGAGTCGTTTTGGGTAGGTGCATTTGCCGTATCACCGTAAGCATTTAAAATTCCCGAGGAGCAGTTCTTACTACATTAAGCACACACAGACGTGACTGTAAAACAATGAAGCAATATTTTTTAAAGAATGTATTTGCATATAAGTGATAACAAAATATGACAAACTCATTGGAGAACTTACATCATCGTCATTGTCATCACCACCACCATTAGCACCACCATCACCACCACCACCACCACCACCACCATTATCACCACCACCACAACCACCACAACCACCACTACCACGTACCACCACCACCATCACCTCAACCAGAACGACCACCATCACCACAACCATGTTTCTATGTTTGGTAGCCCGATCATCCTCGCGTTCAAGTGCTACAGGCTCTGCTGAAGGACACAACACACAACTACTGCGCTCCGCAGCTGTCCCGCGGCCTCGATTCAAGCGCTGCACTGCGCTGCACTGCCGACACGTCGTACAGACATAACGGGTAGCTGATGTAGGCAATTTAGTTAGTACCGAGAAAAAGATATATCTACGTACCACTAACAAATATATGTGTGTATAGCGCAATGGCTCAGTGGAAGAGCTTCGGACTACGATAATCCGGGTTCGAATCCAGTGCTGCGGTGTTAACACCTTGGGCAAGTTTTTTTTACTCTACATTGCTCCAGTTCACTCAGCTGTATAAATGAATACCTGACTATAGACAGTTGTGGATATATGTACGAGCAGCCTTCGCGCAATAATTGGATGCTTCCCAGAGAAGTCGAAATGAGTGCACAGGTATGTCCGGGAAGGAAAGTGTAAAGCGCTTTGAACGGTCCTGAGGACTGAAGAAGAAGAAGAAGAAGAAGAAGAATTTGTTTTTATTTGACCATTATTTAAAAACAATACACACATACACATTATCCATGTCATACATAAATAATCAGAACAATACAAACATAAAAAAATTATAGCAAACATGGTAATAATGCGTATAATTAACAATTACAACCTGGGGTCAGGAGACTCCTCTAAGACCAGGCTAGTCGCTATCGAGGAGCCACCTATCCGAAAATTTAACGTACATAATAATTTCGTCATCTAGAACAAATTCTTCCAGAAACAAACCAAAAAAAATATCACCAAACATACATAATATGAAGATGCTTGTGCGCAGCTGACAAGATTATTGTATTTCAAGTAGAAAGGCTCTGTTTTTAAATATAAATACTGAATGAAGTTTTTAGGTGGTTTTAGATTCTTAATTTTGCATACAAACATAGCAGTTTTGTCTAGTGCATATTACTTCATAACTTTGTTCTGACTGGATACTGCGCTATATAAGAGCTTACCTTTTTATATGTTCACAATATTTTTTGATTACGGGATTTATTGGTTGCCAAAATTTAGCTTATTATGTTGTTGTTGGTAAATAGCATACTTGCTTACTTATTTACTGGTGTAGTTGGTTATTTTGTCTCTTTTAGCCTGTGGCCATAGATATCAATTTCTTCTTGAAAATGCACAACGAGGCTGCTGTCACTAATAACTTGAGCTTACACTCGCTGTACCAGGTATCATAATTAAATGCACGCTATACAACAATGTCGCATTACTTCTTTTCCACGAAATTCAAACGACTTACTATATTATAGTTTGCGCCAGATATGAGATTACCCGGACATTTACATGATTTAAAAATTCATCAGAATGCATGGTTAATTTCTACCATAGATAGATGTACGCACGCACGTATATACGTCTATAAAACTATCAAACTGTGGTGGATGGTTGCCACACATTGCATATATAAAACAATAATAAATTCTTGTGAAATAAAACGTTAAGACTTATATTTATGTCTTGTCATTTCGATGAATTGGTGAATGAATATGTATATAATATATACATGTTAATTGTATGTAAACACCCTATGTATATATGTAAATAATTGTATATACATATTATGTATATTTTAGACACATACACACCATACATACGTACATGCGCGTCCGCACACATGCTGTCTCATATGTGAAACAAAAATAACACATATCGTAATCGATGTTTTATTTGTCAACGAAATGTTACGTCGAATGATAAAAAAGGAACCATTGACAATAAGCCAGTCACTTTTTTGTCACGGCAATCAACGTACGGAACCGAACATTGAAAATCACTAACAGTTTAATTGAAGAGAGCGGGGCAGGTAAGCTACGGAAGGAATCTTCTGCAAGCCGGCCGCCCAACCTAAAAAACATGTTATGTAAAGGAGCCGGAATGATTTGCTGTTAAATATGTTTTATTAGGTGTATATACACACACACATGCGCGCGCACACACACATGCGCGCGCACACACACATGCGCGCGCACACACACACATGCGCGCGCACACACACATGCGCGCGCACACACACACACACACACACACACACACACACACACACACACACACACACACACACACACACACACACACCGACGTCCCTGCCTGATTGTAAACGGAAAGAAAAAGTTTTGGTCGAAGTTCGATCATTCATGCAGGTCGCCTTATTGTCGGATGACGTCAACCAAAGAGAGAGCCCGATTCTAGTTAGACCCATATTGCTTATCTTTGGGCAGTGGAAACAGAAGAGTTCCAATGGAAGTGTAGTCAAAATGTCTAAGGCGTGATAAAAACACGTCCATGCGTTTCGATGTACGTACAACTGGTTGTGACGCAGAAACAAAGCACGTCACGTGACGACAATCACGCAGCGATAGAATGGTTAATTAAAACATTTAATTTTGGCTAACATGTCAGACTTTCAAGTAAGTGAGCCTCTATACATAATTACTAATGCTACAATGCATCTTAGATGAGCGAGGACATTACGTATTCATGTTATTAGAATAATAGCATTGCTCTTGTGCTCACGTCATCAAAATGTGTGTAAACACAATACGCATTACGTCGACTGTTAGGAAATTTACCGCAACCCCAACATTTTGCTTGCTGCTGGGTTTTTTCTGGGGTGAGAATGGGGGTGCGGGTGGCAAAGCCATGTATCTGCTCACCAACCAAAATTACACGGCACATAACTACTCCTTCCCCTGTCTTCCGCGGTTCACCACAAGGTGTCAATGTTGTTAGATGCTGTTGAGCGGGTGTGCATGCTGTTGACACATTTTCGCAGCCGTCTCATTGTAGCTTCTAATTTACTTGGGGGGGGGGGGGGGGGCAAAACCATGTAGATCTATCCCAAACGGAAATCCAGTGTGGCAGCTACCTCCTTGCCTCCTGTTTCCACGGTTATGTCCTTTACAGTAACTTACTGTCACTATATCATTGGCTGCGATTGGGGCTTTGCGAAATTAAGCTCAGCCTATGAAATCAAACACTGGTCAGGTGAACAGTAAACTCGTTTAAAAATAAGCTAACTGTGACTCTTGTTACATGCAATGTATACGATGCGATGCGATCATACCGGCATGTCCTGAAGTTGTTTATCCGTCTTCAAAGTGGAACCCGTATTTACGCTGTTCTCATGGCTGACTAGTCCACGGAAAAGCGAAATCGAAATACGTCCGGATTCAACAAATGTGGTAGCCGGGTTTTGGGAACAGGAATATTTAATCTACCAAAAATATTTTCGAGGAGACCTGGCATAATTCACAACTAGAAAACTTTATTCTTTGAAATTGATCAGTGATTCTACATGTACCATTCGGTATGCGAGATCTCTTGCTAGCGATATATGGAGTCTCCACATCGGAAGAATGCCGTTGGCGATTTGTCGCCGCTATATCGGCGGTTTAGTTTTAAGTTTGTCTCGGAATGTTTCCCGCTGCCTGGCCGTCGGAATCGGATGGCGACAACACAATACGACTGGGTTGGACATCGGTTGGAGTCAGAGTTTTGAAACGATAATCCGGGATATTTACCCGTATTCCGGTAGGTACACCAAAAACCCGGGAGACTCCCAGAAATTCCGGGAGAACTATCATGCATAATATAAACTTAATAAAATTGTCCCAACAGGCGCTGGCAAATTCGGACTGTCGCTTAGAAGCCACAATGACAGTGGCGCCAACATGCGTAAAAATCCAGACTTTGCCCCACTTTCTGAGCGCCACGCAGGGCGGCGCCACTGGGTCAATCGAGGCACCGAGACAAAATTTGTGTTCACAAGATTGCAGAAGCATTGACTTATGTGTAATTCATGCAACGCACGCACTCTTACGTGTATTTGTATGTTGTAACACACTAACACACTGAGGTAGTATACTCGTTAATATTGATCAAACGTGTAGGTGGATGTTTCCACTGATTATACTGTATTTTCGCCCAGCTTCGCCTTCACTTCCAGTGCATGTCTGACGTTCTGACCAATCTCCAAAACCTTCAGGGCGGGCGCTTCCCGTAACCGGAAGGAGGTTGGTCAACATATAAAAATTATAGATATACCAAAGTATAACATCCCACTCGGCCTCTGGTTAGTTGTGTAGAATTCGGACCCACCTCAACTCTCAACTCAAGTGTGGCGTTATAACTGTATATTTCCCTCATTGCCATTGGATACCTCACTAAATCTAATCCTAACGGCTAACCTAATAAACGATTAATCAGTCAGCATTCCCAGGTATATGTGCCTCACCATTTCAAAATATACAATATGTTGGTCGCTACGTAAACGGTACGGTATGAGGAGCAAGGTTTATATGTTACTTTGAACTTAGTTCGGCCAGCTGTGGCAGAAACATACATGGAACTTGGAATGAGCCTGTGACAGGACATGGCTCGCTGCGTAGAGTGTTCTGACGTCGTCAATCTTTAGTTCACACAAAGACTAACTAAGTCCGTTCTGAGCACCATTGACACCGTCGATAAGCATGAGGTCATCTTCCCAGTTCGCCAATCTGAGAGTATTACTTCAGTTTCAATTGCCAAAATAATTTTGGCGCTCTGCCTACTACAAATATTGTCGTCATAACCCTTCACTTATAATGAGTATAATTATATTATGAGTATAACTATGGATTACATGAAGCCAACAAAACAACATATGAGCTGGCCAATTCAACTGAGGAAACGAGCATTTGACATGTCATAATAAGGTTATTATTTAAATCCTCTAGGTACTTTTAAATGTTTATGCAGCACTGTGGGAGAGGTCAACTATGTCTGCATCTAAAACAAGCTTTGATATTTGTTTGATTTTAGAAGATGTCAACGGATGAGGAGAAACAGACACAAAGGACGTTGTTACGAGAACGCTTTCTCCGTGCGCTCACGTCCATCTCCGAGATGCCCACCCAGTTTGTCATGTGCAACCACAGTCAGATCAAAGCTGTCTTCTCAGCCTGTGATGTTGACATTCTCCACTTCCAAGTAGACAATCTAGAAACCCCACTGGGAACACAGCCAAGTGCCCTGCTCCGGACAAACGACATTGTGTCTTTTGCTGTCAACTTATAAAAAGTCAGTAGTAAGAAGTGAGGACATCTCTAGTCTACATTTGAGTTCGATTAATTCAGCATGTACTTTGCATAAATGAAATGCCTCTTGGAACATGGGCATGGGTCTCATGTAATTCATTGGGGACATGAAGCCAATAATTTTGTACACACTGATATTTCTACCCAACTGCTAGTGTGATTTTAATTCTTTTAACAGACACAGTTATTTGCATCACGATCATATACCGTGTAAACATTATTACGTTTTGTAATAAATGTATAGATTAGCAGAAGACACAGCTGGCATTTTTCAAAATACTTTTTATATATAATTTATACATAACCATTTTTAATGCATCACTGGTACCAAAATGTTACAATACTTGACAGAAATAACTACTGCCAACATCTCTACAGATATTAATGTCGGATTCGTCAACTTACAAAATGCGCAACTGTAATAAAATGGAACCACTATAATATGGACATTTTGGTCTTCACTGTATATTTGTTCTGATTAACAAGATTTATTGGATAAACAAAACATGTAGTTAATGGGAAATGTTACAATATCTTGGAAATTCTGGTACATGTAGTGTGAAATGTGGATCAGAGATTTCTGGGCTATCTGGCCTGGTCCAAATTAAGGTGGTCCCATTGTATATAAAGGTACAAACAACACAATAAAAATGTGGTCTAAACATTACCCTATATAGAGTTCATGTTAAAACAACACAAAATTGCCTATTTTAATCTAAAACAAAAATCTAAGAACAAACACTAAAGCATGAACAGTTTAGTTACAAGCTAATACTGAACAACATTTTCCTATAAAATGTGATTGGTTATATATTTTATCAAATCAACTTCTACACTACTTGTTACGATAATACTGAAAGAGTTATGCATAGTTCCACCTGTGGAAATTTGCCAGGAATGCTTAGACAACTGGTTGGTTGAAGTCAAAATCTGGTGTGTAAACTGCAATATGCAGTTTAACCTTTTCCACCATATGATGCTTTTACAAAATGCCTTACGACTTACCACAACACTTGTATCGAAATACATCTTCGAATGCTGCTCAAAACATCCCGCATTGAACACGTGACAAATTTATTGCGGACACAGTTAAGAGCTTCTCTGAGTGCATTTCCTTTGCTGAATTCATTCCCTCTGAGAAAGGCATCAGGATGAGAATTGTCTGTGCTGGCAGGTAAACGTATGCAGCAGCAACCATAAGTAGATAGTTCGTTATTCAATTGGGTGATACATTACTGATATCAATACAGCTGTACAAAAGTTGTGGTTGTGTTAGACATCTAAAACGAATAGAAACTAAATCGGATGATACTACAAATATCCATAATGGCCTGACATTGGTCCAATTTACCAGACACTTTTTAACAACGAAACCCAAGTGAATAAGATCCAGTGAGATCAAGCTGTTAAGATGTGTTGATATGTTAAGTAGCTAACAGCTAGAAAGGCACTGATTATACTTTCCTCTAAAATGCCACAAATATGCTAATATCTGTTATATCCCATCTTTGAGAATCATATAACACAAATAACAATAAATAACATTTCGGTCATAGCTACGATGGTAAATTGCATAGATCATGTTCATTCAGCCAAACTGATGTTGGGTTCAAAATGCACATTCTTTGAGCAATCACACATGTCAACCCTGACTGTCACAATAACATAGGAAGCACGGCTCCAAGATTTTGTTATTTCTGTTGTACGTTTCAAAAGGTTTGCGCCAAAGTAAGTGCATTTCTTACAACAACAAAAACACACTGAGTAACCTACTGTTTTGCTAGCTGATACAGAACACTGAATTCCCAGACTGAAATGTATACAGTACTTGACTTAACTCACTTAAATGGTACATCGTCAAACGTATTGACCCCAGCCCTGAATCACAGTAAACATGATCACGTTAATCAATCGGCAAAAATGCAATGGAATTTGTTTGTGCGTACCACGAACACCAACATCAACCACAACTAATTCATCTTCCTCACTCGCTCCTCCAGCTCCTTGAGTTGACCTGCGACCTCCTCCGGCAGATCCTGGGGCAGCTGCTCGTCAAAGTACTTCTGAATGCTCTCCACCTCCCTCTGCCAAAACTCCTTCGGTAGCTCAAACAGCTGCTTCATGTCGACCGAGTCCGTCAATCCGTCCATGTTCAAAGCGCCCTCTGTTGGCACAAACCCGATTGCCGATTCCGTCGCCGACTGCTCGCCTTCGACTCGGCGACAGATCCAGTCGAGGACTCGGACGTTCTCCCCGAAACCTGGCCAGATGAATCGGCCTTCGTCGTTTTTCCGGAACCAGTTGATGTGATAGATCTTGGGCAGTTTGACATCGCGTTTCTTTTCCATGCTCAGCCAGTGCTTGAGGTAGTTCCCGAAGTTGTACCCGAAGAACGGTCGCATCGCAAATGGATCATGCATGATCACTTTTCCTGTGTGAAAATCAAAGAGAATATGAAACGTGATACAAATCCTTGTATGGTTTTATAATTATTGTCTTGCAAATTAATTACGACACAGTTATTCATAGTAAACCAGTGAAAGTGTATTTTTATTCCCAAGAGGTAGTGTAGCTAATTGTAACACAAATAAGAAATATGGTAGCTTTTGCATGTACATTTTTTTTTAACCAAACAGCTATGCATTTAGGTTTAGAGTGGTCTGTATAAAAATGAATACATTTATACCATTAGAGCATACAATTTTATGCCAAACAAAATACTTTTGTTATCACTGTTTGACTATTCTGCACATGGTAAGTAAGTAAAAGTTTTATTTCATGATGGCAACCATTTCACAGTGTATATCGTGATCCTCGATATAATGTACATGTACCTTGACATGTATTCTTTCATTCCTTTGTTGATAAATGTTGTTATAACAGTTTTGCACTAATTTAAATTTATTTGACAGGTAAAATGCATTCATGATGTTATTTCTTAAATGCCTTGTGAACAAAGTTTCTACCATTCATATTTTTTTTATAAACTAGATACATATGGGACTGGTGCAAAATGTGTCTACAAATCGCAATAAAATTAACTTTCGGAAATGGAACCCCAGCAAATTGTAACAACGTAATATCATGCAATAAGTATATAACATTAACGACCCGAGTACCTAGACTGGATACAATAAACAGCTGTATAATACAGCAGGCTATAATAAATAAAGATTAATGATAGTAATATGCAACATAAACTAATCAATTAAGTGGCTGCAGGTAGCCGTGTTGGCCCACCTTTGTGTTCAGCGGCTGCAGTGGCTTCTGAGCGCATCGACGCTCCCATAAACACGCCATGTCGCCAGTTAAATGCTTCGTACACCAATGGGACACCTGGAAATAACAGCACATGTAATCTACATGAACAGCTGGCAGTTATGTTATTTCTTTCACATGTTCTGTAGTAACATTTCTCTCTATGTAGATCGATGCACACAGCGATTTTGATAACTGCAGGAAATGTGTAAACTAAGGAGTCTCACAACTGCCTGGTGATGGGGTTTGTTTGTAACAGAGAGGGGTGCATAATATGTAATATAGGGGAACTCAGATGGAAGATAACGATATTTAAAGGATTATTGAGGCAAGCCTCTCTCTGGCCTATAGCAATAAGTTGATGATACATGATAAAACAATAAAAACTTCCATTGCAATAAAATCTTTAGCTAGACCCACCTCAAATTGGCACACCTTTTTAGGTTAACAGGAAGCATCCTGTTTTAAGTATATTTATTAAATAATATAATGTTCTCAATACTATACAATTTTCACATTTCTACCTGAAGCATGTAAAATTGCAAACAACATTGCATCAAAATGGCTCTGGTGAAATTATGATTGCTCTAGTGGGGGTGTGGTTTCACGTCCAAGAGAGGGCGTGGTTTCACTGACACCCACCTTCAGGTCGTCGCCCTCCAAACAGGATGGCATCAATCTTCACCCCTCGTGGACTCTCCCAGTCAGGATCAATGATGGGGCACTGGGAAGCGGGGGTACAGAATCTGGAAGGGGTAAAATAAAAAGCTACAGATTTATCCATGCTGATGCTGTGTTTGAAAGATATGTTTTGAACACCTGAGGACTGTTTTTTCTTATGTGCTAGTAACAAAGGTAATATAAGAACCATAATTGTGCACACAATGTGACATGTTGATTACTTACTTGCTATAATGACCATATGTTTGTAGCAGTAATTGCAAATTGTAACTGTTCTTGTTACATAACTGTTGTAATTGCTGAACAACCATTGTAATAACCAAAGTTTCATTTCAATCAATGCATAAATGTCACTGCAATTAAACAATTATTGTAAATGGTACCCCATCTTGTTACACAACTATTGTAACTACTGAACCATTATAAAGACTAAACAGTGATTTTGTACATGGCATTTGTTCAACTACTGTAGTTGTTGACTGTGCTGTAGCTGTTAAATAATCTTATATTTGTTTGGACCTGTTACAGCTGTGGTAGATTTTTTCCTTGAACAGTCGTCGTGTATTAACTGCAATGTAGCTGATGTTCCACAGAGACGTTGAGAAGTTATTATTTTGTGCATTTATATTTAAAAATATTATACAAGTTTATAAATATTAAATATATTTAAAAATACTTATAAATACTTATAAATATTATTTTTTTTCAAATAAATATTAAAAAACTATTTATAAATATTAATATTTTTTTAAAATAATTACTAGAGGGCTGTACTGTTGTTGTGGTAGCATTTTTATGTTCATGTATAAAATAAAAATTCATCTGATTCATCAGCAACAGAAGTTTCACTGTTATATTCATAGTCAATGCGGCAGTCGGGGAAGACAGAATCACCCACCGGGAGTTGGGATGTGCAGCCGGCTTGCCACTTCCCGGCGTCCACTTCTCCCCCAGCCAACTGGTCACTCCCATCGACGTGTCCACCTCCTTCTCCAGCCCCTCCCAGTAGTAGCCCCCGTCACTCGTCTGGCCAACGTTCGTGAAGATCGTGTTACTCTGGGTCGTCAGTAGGGCGTTGGGGTTTGTCTCCATGGAAGTACCTGTGGAGAAAATGTAACCATTAGTGTATGTTTGTTTGATAATTGAGTTGGCGTGTGTGTGTGTGTGTGTGTGTGTGTGTGTGCGTGCGTGTGTGCGTGTGTGTATGTGTATGTGTAATCACTGTGTATGCATGTGTATGTCTGACACTGTGTGAGTGTTTTTCCTCCTTGGCGTTGTTCACCTATGGCCATTGGTGGAAGGTAAAGGTATTTCTTTCGTTAGCACTTGTTTATCTGACATACAAATGATAATAATATATTACCCACAATGCCTCTTACTAATTCAATCACAAGCCTCTGGTCTGTCAACTGGCAATGCATTTAGACTCGGTCAACCAGGACTGCAGATGTTCACAGTGCCCCTCAAAGTTGATGTTCCAAAAAGCCAGTGGTACCACAAGAGGGCACAGCGAAAAACTCCAAACACAGAGAGCAACTGGCTACAGACACCACTTCTTCTCGACCAGAGTGGTTAAAATGTGTAAAGTGTAAAACTCTTTGTCAGACGACACAGGACAGTAAACGCAAACTGAAACCTCCGAAGAGATTGGAGAGGTCACCCAGACCTGTATAATTATAATTTTTTTAATTAACCAGCCTTGACAAACCGGATAAAAATACATAAATAGAGAACTGCAACATCAGAAAATAACGGTCTCAATGCTCAGTTTTGGGCAATTACTGACCGGTCTTGAGTTAAGATCTTGAGGTAAGATTTAAAACACTGTCCCTCTGTACAAGATTACCTGGAGCGACCCCAAAGAAGCCAGCCTCTGTACAAGATTACCTGGAGCGACCCCAAAGAAGCCCGCCTCTGTACAAGATTACCTGGAGCGACCCCAAAGAAGCCAGCCTCTGTACGAGATTACCTGGAGCGACCCCAAAGAAGCCGGCCTCTGGGTTTATGGCCCTCAAGTCGCCGTTCTCATCAAACTTCATCCAGCAGATGTCGTCTCCCACGCACTCGATCTTGTAGCCGGGCAGGGCCGGGTTCATCATGGCCAGGTTGGTCTTGCCACATGCACTCGGGAACGCTGCGGCTATGTAGTGCTTACGGCCCTCAGGGTTCGTGATTCCAAGGATCTGTAAACAGATTTGTGATTTAGTTTCGGTGAAAAAAAGCAAATTGTTACATTAAAAATGGCAATAATTTTAGAATATATTAAGCAATAGGAAAGTAAGTCTTACTTTCAGTATTTATGTTAAGTTATGATGAAAATAGTTTAAGTTACAAAGAAATTTGGGTAAAGACTTTTAAAAACTAAAACGTAAATGAAGGACTTTATGATAAAATGTGATTTTTTTTATTTCACTAAGAAATCAGTGCTTTGTGGTCAGACGGTAAATGAATTAGTACATCAGATTGAAAACAAAAAATAACTCAACGACTAACACCAAATTTTATGTAAATTTCTATTACCTTGAGAAACGATTTAAAATATAAAACGTCACCTGATTACGTGATTACATGTACCGCATTTTGCTTTGAAATATTTAATTTGCACACCACAAGTGCGTACCAACATGTGCTCAGCCAACCAGCCCTCGTCCCGGGCGATGATGCTACCCATTCGCAGGGCGAAACATTTCTTTCCCATCAGTGAGTTGCCTCCATAGCCGCTGCCAAACGATGCGATGAGGTTCCTCTCTGGCAGATGTGATATGATTGTCTTCTCAGGGTTGCATGGCCAGCTGTTCACTATGGGTCCTGTAAGGAAAAACAACAGTAATTATAATATATTTTATTTATATACCCATATGTTCAAAGGTGGTATTAACAACTGATGTAGATTATGATTAAATGTATAAAAAAACAGTCTAGGACTCCACGGCTAACCTAGATAAAAGTTTTAAGACAAGACACATAAACAAATATATAAACAAATAAAATATAAATTAAAATATTAATGAATGACATATTAAAATAATAGCTAGTTGTGCTAATTAAACATATAAAGAGGCTACAACCACATTAAGAATAAATAATATTCTAAAGAAACCTGAACTAAAAATATCAAGACATACATTTCAGATAAGAATAATAAATAAGATAAGTAGACAGTAAAATATTAATGAATAATAACTAAAACTACTAAGCTGGTGTATTTGTACAAAATAAAACTAATAATAAATATAACAATGTCTAATACTTGCTCAGAGCATGTGTTTAAGCCCCAAGTATAAACAAACTGACACACGTACGGCTAGAGGGCAGTGGTTGGCCGACAGAATGGAGACACTGGACAAAGTCCCCAGTGTCCAGTGTGTCCAGCACGGACTGACCCATGCGGGTCATGATGCGCATGTTAGCCGCCACGTATGCCGAGTCGGTCAGCTCAATGCCAATTTTGGACAGTGGAGAGCCGACTGGGCCCATGCTGAATGGAATCACATACATTGTGCGACCTGAAACAAAGAGTAATGTCTGACATGAAACTGTGTGAAACGGGAGACACGTGAAACGAAACTATCACAGATAGAAATTGTTAATAATATCTTAAATCACATGAGAGGTGTGTGCCTAGATTGTCCTTAAAATGCTGGCCTATTGCTTTTCAAGACGTGAGGGTATTAGACTAAAAGTTGGCACATTGAGCCCCTGAGAGTTGTCGTGGGGGGGGGGGGGCGTGGAAGGGGTAGAAGTTCAACTCTGTGGCCAGTAGGGTGTATTTACTTATTTCTGGACACTGATTACTGGTGTGTTGATGTGGTTGGCTGCACAGTATTTTATGAGTAAATAATAATTATGTAACTTTGACATTGCAATTTAGTACATAGATTTTGGCTCAAGAGAAGTAGACCAGTAATTTGGTGTGCTACATTAATGTTATAGTACAATTCACTGTCCCTAATAAAATATGTCGATAACGAACACTTTTAAATGTACCAAATTACTACTCTACACTTCCACTCCCTGTCCATAGAGGTTATAAAAGTAATGTGGCAACAACAACCAGATTCTGCTGTCTTAGTGATGTCTGCAATGAACTGTATTTACTGTAACTGTTTTACATATGCTGGTATAAAAATACCAGGGTTGGAAATTTCCCCCCCGAATAAATCAGATTTTTTCGATCAAATCAGGTTTTTTCGATTAAATTGATTTATTTGATTTTTTCAATATTCTCGACAATCATAAGAAATAATATGTAATTCGGAAAATAAAAGTAGAATATCATAATATACCCAATAGGCTAAACATTTCATTCTTAGCATTTCTAAAGATTTAAAGCAAACTTGTTATGTACAAATTTTAACTTTATTTAAAAATGCATACAGTGAAATCAACTGGTAGTAGCTCGCAATTTAAGTATACATTTAAGATAATCTGAAAAAATCGAAAAAATCAATATCTTGATTTTTTCATGTTGATTAAATCAATGATTTAATCGATGATTTAATCAATTTGATTAAATCAATGCCAACCCTGAAAAATACCAATACAATATTTATATATTATATTTATATATATATATGTTGTTTGTTGTGCCATCTAAACTAATACAACCACTAATTTTGGAAAACATTTACTTTGTGCCATTTAAGCACATAAGTTAGTGGATAGATATTATAATTCCTGTAAAACATTCTAGAAAATGATCTGGTATGAATAAAGTTATAAACTTCAGGTGATGAAACAGGACTCTGACTGTGATATATATATATATATATATATATATATATATATATATATATATAACTGAACTAGATTTTTACATGTTCAACAGGGATTATTCATAATGTGAAAATGTTCACTCATACTAAAGACGTACAACTACATAATACCTAAAACAGTATTTTTATCAAATTATTACCGAATAATACGTTCCATTCAAAGATGTTTTAGAGACAGTCTAAACACACCTTTCATACAGCCCGGGAATCTTGTATTTAAGGCACTGTCCAAGTCGTCTGGGGCTATCCAGTTTCCCAAAACCCCCTTCACTCCCTCCTTTGTCACGGGCACTGTGTCGTGTTTGTTGGTTGTTGAGATGACTGTCTTACTCTCGACTCGGGCCACGTCCGCTGGGTCTGTCAGCGCCAACCAACTGGAATAAAACACATTTTTCAGGGGTCGAAATAGTGGTAGTCCGTCTGGTAGTCCAAGGGGGACTACCAGAAACCTGGTCGGACTACCAAAGATGATGACAGCAGTAGTCTGATCGACTACCATAACATTTTGGAATGTTTTTCAGATTTTGTGTTTGGCATGTTATTTTGCTTAAATCTGGGCCATATGACTACCACCTATATCTGAGGACTACTAGATTTCCCAACTAAGTAGTCCTGCTGACTACCAGGCATTTTTGAGTTATTTCTACCCCTGCTTCTATATAGTGCTGAAACATCTATAATATGTTCACTCAGACAACGTACAATTTAATAAAAAATTACTAAATACGTTTTCATGTACATGTAACACACACTTAAAATTGTCACACAAAATGGGAGTTATATTTTTAATTTGGTAGGGAGGTATTAGTTTTCTGTTACTATATACTATTGAAACTATATTTTAAAATATAACATGTTCCGGTATACATGTTTTAATCTAAGTCCTACTGAGAAACTGGGAATTTTGGCAAGAATAAACATTTTTATTGTACGAATGGAAGACTATGTTCAAAAAAGATTGTTCATTATCTTCATTTACCTGCCAAGTAGATCCAAACAACAGCGATAAGTTTATAAACTAATAATTAGAGCTAATAACAAATAAGGTAGTACTATAACATTTATGTAGCACACTGAATTACTGGTCTGCTTCTTTTGAGCCAAAATCGATGTACTAAATTACAATGCCAAAGTTGCACAATTATTATTTACTCATAAAATACTGAGCAGCCAACAACATCAACACACCTGAAATCAGTGTCCAGAAATAAGTAAATACACCCTACTGGCCATAGAGTTGAACTTCGACCCCTTCCACGCCCCCCCATGACAACTCTCATGGATTCAATGTGCCAAATTTTAGTCTAATACCCTCACATCTTGAAAAACAACAGGCCAGCATTTTAAGGTGGGTGATTATTATCATAATGCAGTGAATGCACCAGTGGGTCACTAATAACACGAGAACACATTTTGCAGTGGCACCACACTATAATAATAATAATATATTTCACTCTCTCTGCAATCATACAGATTGAAATGGGTACATAAAAGATGCGAAGTATATTTGTTAAAATATATTCAAATAATATAATATATAATTTAAGACATTAGCGTAAATATAAATTATAATGTAGAGAATATACGATATGTATCTATTTAAAACTAATTAAAATAATTTAAGATATTAAAAATATTTTATGTGATTATTTGACTAATCTTATTAAAAATAATAAATAGTTTAAAACATTGAAATAAATAGATCTAAAAAATTAATTAAGGCTTTACAATATTTTACACATATCCCATATCAGCATGCACGAAAATTTGTTAAGAGTCCATGTGAGTTCTTGTGATTGAACCTACACCAGTTAATGAAACAGTTCTTGGTCGTGTTGGTTTTTACTCTGGGTAAAGAGTATCATGTACAGCATCGGGTATTATGTGTTGTAGTAGGTTTTGGTAGTAAAATGCCAGATCTTACTTGTTTTTGTACTTGGGCAGTGCCTTAAGGACCCCCGCCCTCTCCATCAGACACAGTAGTTCTGTGTTCTCCTGGTCCGACCCGTCACACACGTACACAGAGTCCGGCTGACACACTGCCGCATTCTCCTCAATGTACGCCTTCACCTTCGGGGCGAGCACCGACAGGTTGCCGTGGGAGACGCTGAGATTGTGGACACACAGCGCCCCCTGGTGTTTGGGCACCACCTTGGCAAGGAGTGCCCCCTGGCTGAAACATAAAGCATCTTTATAAAACTGGTTGACAAACTGTGTTGACTGTTTGTATTCCTTTCATACAAGTAAAAGACAGAAAACATATCATATTGGGATCTTATGAAGATTTTATATTATTATTGTACTGGTATTCATGAGCTATTTTTAGTACAGCTCATGCAGTATAGTAAAGGTGAGTACACACACACACACACACACACACACACACACACACACACACACACACACACACACACACACACACACACACACACTATAAATGTAATATATATATATATATATATATATATATATATATATATATATATATACCTACCTAATATGTAACCGCAATTAATTTTTAAATAATTTGTTTTAGAAAGATGTCAAAATATTGATAGCAGTGGTTATTGTACATCATTTATGTTAATTAGTAAAGATAATCCTCAATATCTCATATATTGATCACCTGCTAGGTCATACTGGAGTTTTGTTCTACTCGCTGAAGGTTACTCTATGACATTGGGGTTAAGTCCCAAGATCAACGGGTTGTGTCTTTCATTCAGGACACTTGTAAATACTTTATAACATTATAACAAATATTCATATAATAGTCACATATAAGTTATACAATGGGATAGCTGATATAAAATCTCCATAAACTTGCGTTTTGTACCATTATTTCTGCATTAACATAGAACGGTACAGTCCTGTCATTTCTATGTGAGCCAGGTTTTCATCTATACCTCTTCAGATGTCAGCTCAAAGACAAAGTCCTCTCCACCTACTCACATATGGCTGTGTCTGCTCAATCTGACCTTCAGACACAGTCAAAGTCGTCACAGAAAAAACTGCCTCTTTCCATGTTTATCAATCATCATCATCCACAGTTCCCAGGACAGGCAAAAAGGCACTATACATTACTACGGGTGTACAACAACCGACGTTCCACCGCTGGATACAGACTTTCATATAGAGTTTCACCCAAATGTGACACCATACACAGACTGGCCTTAATATCATATGGCCGTCATGGGCACATGTTGTATTTTTTAAGTTTGTTAGGTTCATTCAGTTAAACATACAATTAGGAGAAACCTTTGTGTACTGTGCTCATCTCGGTTGTGCACAGTCAAGGGGGACAATGTCTAAACCTACATTAAATATACACCATAAACTCTTCTCTTGTGAATGAATAATGAATGGCTCATGAAGAAAAGGTATGCAGTTATATATGTTTATTAACAATAGATTAGAAAGTCATTTATGTAATTCTATTAAACAGTGCATGTTAAACTTGTCACTAAACTTTTAAGTGAGAGCTAGAATACATAGCTAACATACTGGTAGTACTATACATAGTAATATTTATCAGGGGTAGAATTTTTTTTTTTCAGGCAAATTATGCATACAAAATTAATAATTAAGAGTCCCCCGTCCCAAAGCAATACAAAACTCACTAACATAACCAAGAAACAGCAATATATTTCATAATACATTTGTCTTAAAATGTGATAAATTGGCAATCAACCATCAATACTGGTAATCTGATGTCTGTTTTAATTGTAATAATTGGTCTATGGATTATGGAACAATACATTCTCAATACAACACTATTTTTCCACAAAACAATGAATCAATGATTATGTAACATCTACCCCTAAGTACATAATAATCACCGTAAATCATGTCCCAGGGCTGCCAGAAGTTGAGTGAGTTTGGAGAGAAATAGGTCAAGTCTAAGGAATATTGATAGGTCTTTAATTATTCTAGGACTGTATTGTCTGGGGTATTGTCCATGACCTGTTGAAGGAGAGTGATGCTGTGTATTGTCTATCAAAATGTATCTTAATTTCAAATACACTGTACAACAATACACTTACAATACAAGCATATAAACGTAATTCATATGAAAACGATAAGCATAATTTATGGTATATATACATATGTTCATTTTATCTATTTAGTTGCAGTCTCTACACATGATAACCCAATAATTTGTCACTGTGATTTAAATATCCTTTCACTGGGGTCATTAAACTACCCCAAAATCCCCTGGGGTTGAGATGCCTTAACAATAACGACTAAAAGGGTACCACTTCAAGTACTGTTTTTCTATAATAGAAATTTAATAGTTCGCTACAACTAGTTCACCCCAGTGGGATGTCTATTGTTTTGTGGGGTTCAGTATGGGTCAGTAACTGAATCAGTGCCCTACGTTTCAATGATTTTGGGGGCTCATTGCCCGAGCTTCCTATTATTAACAAGTACAAGCTGTACATCTATGAGGACACCACTGAATGAACATGTCACAATGCTCTACATCTGGGGTTTGATTATCCAGACAGTAATGACAGCTCCGGGGTCCAATTAGAGCTCTGCCAATCAGTGGAGCAGTAGAGCTTGTATGGAGTGTGTGACTGGAAGGCTTTCTTCCTGGGCCGGGTGGGTGTCCTCAGGTGGCAGTGAAACATAAGCTAATGTACACAAGATGCAACCACATGTCAGGACACGTTCCTATCAGAGAACTGTACCATAGTTCATATCTCACCTGTCTAGACTAGATTCCATCTCTGAAATGAGTCATGGCTTTATGCAGAAATCCGTTGTGGATGGGTGGTGGATGGGTAAAAAATTAAGACGCAAAAATAGTCTTTAAAATTATAGATATTGGACAATAAAGTCTCAGGAAATACAATGTTTAACATGTGTTACAGAATATGAATGTAGCTATATTTGCTTATAGCAAAATACATGCTGCAATATTCACCAACATCATCAAAATAATATTAATAAGTGATGTAGTGTTAGGGGAAGTGATTGATAAGCATAGCACTTCTATCTTGCTCTATTTCCATGTGTAAATGTTTTACGTTAGTGCATATTGAGTGTATCTTTCTTGGTATTTTTCCACTTGGAAATAAACTTCATTCATTCATGATTGATGACAAGAGTAGTTTTTAACCTTTGTCCTGCGGGAAAGTACTACTACACCCGGCTGACTTCACCATGGTCAAATTACTGCTATCTCATCTCTCAATCAGGGAAAACCTGGCATTGTTTGTGTGCTATCTACTGGAATCTGCCAGTTATATACAACACACACGTGCACATATTTACACTATAGAACACGGGTCCATTAAAGTGGCCAGTAAAATTGACCAAAAAAAGATATCCCTGTGCTTGATAACTGCGTGAAATATTTACGGTCTCTATGCCTTTCACAGATGACAACCTGTTCTAAAAATACGTCATTTTACAATTGATTCTATCACCTTTTGATCTATGAGGAAGTGTTTCCGCTGAGCACACGTTTACAATGTTTATGCATTGACAACTGTCAAGGTGTTTTCTTTGCCATTGCCAGTAGAACTATTTCTACAACATCTAATCTTGCATTGCTTTTGTTGTCATACACACTGGCTTCCTGTTTGCCAAGAAAGCCAGAAGTAACAACCACTATCCCTGCCTTCCTTGACCAGTTGGCTGCCATTCATCATCAAACAGATCAGCTAATAGACAGGACAGTTTGTCTGGCTTCCCAGGTGTACAAAGTCACACCTGCTGGCCAGGGCTTCCTGCTTCAAAGCAAGTTGGGATAACAGCGAGTTCATATCATAGTCAGGCATAGCATCTTGCAGAGACCTGTCATTTGGATGGGTAAAACCCGCTGTGCTGTGGACGGGTAGAAATTGGTGTTTTTGAGAGAGATTTAATTTTTCTGTAACTGATTGCAAGAATGTCTGACTGCAGTAATGATGAGTTACTAAAACATATTGTTTTCATACTATCAGTGATGATACCGATATAGCATACTCACTGTTGCCTGCATAAGAATCACGTGTAATTTTACGAATAAAAAATATATAAAACATTTATTTACAATCAAGTTGAAATACAGATTCTTAGAAGATGAAACAGATAAGTGTTTTGTAGATAATTAAACTGAATGCATTTGTAAACTTAAAATTACATGAATGTTGCAGTTCTTCAAAGGTTTGATATATAATTAAATAAAAGGTATTAATTACAATTAATCACAGGCTGCTACTAAAGACATCTTTGCATGAGAACTAACCAGCTGCATTAGGCCTGTAGACATTGTAACAACAGTACAATTAAGGTCAAGCAGACCCTTTAGGAAACCACTTGCAATCAACAGACTCAGCAGTGATATCACTAACAGTGCTATAAATCCAATGGGCTTAATGGAGGTTTCAAAGAGTTAATGTGCTATCAACACTGAGATCACTGCATCTCAATTACTGTAATTTTCTTAATTGTGTTGTCTGCCAAAAGGTAACTAAGGCAGGCACCAATCACTGCTGGGAGATTCACAGTGGAAATAACTGGTCCATTCAAACTCGCTAGAATATTATTTAATTCAATTTTATTTCAGCACTACATATCTTTACAAAGATTACCTCAACTCAGCACAATTATGCAACCCTATAATAATTTGTTAAAGGGCCACAATTGTCATAATGAACTTCTTCAAATTGGTTATTACTGGTCACAGTAATTCTAGCTAGATATACTTGTAAATTAGTATTGCTCTAGACTAATCTTGTGATACTACTGAGTTATGTTTAAGACTAAAGTCCATGAGCAGTATGAAGGGAACCCAGTATGAATAACGAGTTGTAAACGTTACGTCAACCTTCAGACTTTATGTCTCAAGTCACATATGTTGTAGAAAATTGTCCTAAATTTATTGTTAAGTTTTTATGTTATTTTCTGATAATTTTAAATATAAATCAGTGGATATAAGCAATACTGTTGGCCAGCACTCTTTGAGGAACATTACAAGTCATATGTGCATTTTAAACATTAGCCCTACTTATTATCTTTTTGGGGACACATTGTCCGCAACCTTTGGGACATAAAGTCTATAACTCATTACGTCCCCTGAGTCACTCATGTCAAAAACAATTGAAACACCATTTTTTTTCTAAAAAAAACACATTAAATAGTGTTTAAAATGTGCAAACATTCCATAAAGAAAGCCAATGTAAGTGTTAATATTAAACACTGATTTATGCTTACCCCGCAAACAACGACCCGTGATTTCACATGTTCTGTAAGTTAATTCGCGAGTTCAACTGGCTCAATTCAAGTGTTTCCGTACGTGTATTCACCGGATTTTGTGAACAATTATGTGGTGTGTCGAGACATGCTTACCGTGAAATTGCAAGTTTTTCATGTAATGGCGCGTACCAGTGAAACCGTACCAGTGCAAAACTCGTGACAACAGGCAGAACACGTGTATTCACGTGAATACACATAAAAACACATACTGGTGGAGCGGTACCTATTATGAACCAGTATGACATGTGCCAACTGGTTCAGAAATGGTTCCTTAATTGTTTGCTGGGAAACCTAAGTGTGAAAGCAAAATTCTATGAATAATAAACAAATTTAAGGCATAATTGTCTCTATGACATATGCAAGTTGAACCATTGGAACATGAAGTCCATACGTCTGAATAACATATAGAAATTAAAAATAAATCATAATCGTCTAGGGCTAGGCCATATGTCAATCCAAATGTCAACATGTTTGGGAACAATAATGATAATGAAAACTTGTACCAATTGTAGCTGTAAGTTGCACACCGTCTGATGGCACGACGTTGTAGTTCTGATTTGTTGACTCTCCAATGCACCTACTGACAGTGTTATCTCAACAACAAAAACTTAATCATAACTATAATCTACCACACCTAGTACTCAATACCCCGTATTACCCTATATTTAGCTTAAAAAAACCTTCATCAATATTGGACTTGGGGCGTTGCTTTAGTTTTGCTGGAACTGTCAGTAAGTGAAATCTCACAGGGGTCGTGGCATCGTTGATTAGGGTTTCCCGTTTAATAGGCCTACTTACCGAAGCATGCTTGAATACATCACGAAACCGTGGCTTTTGTGAACGCGCCGCAACTATCACCGTTGGCGTTGATGGCTCGCACACGACTGCCGCTGACACGATCGAGTGCAGCGAGGACATCGCAGTCAGAGCTCGACTCACGCTCACTCACTCGCCTGGGGCGCTGCTGTCGCGGGGCGTCGCCATCTAGCGAATACAAGCCGCATTAAAGTAGACGCGCTTTCGCGTCTGCAGGCAACAGAGGCGCTAATTTATCGCATAAACTGACATCACTGTAAAGTAAAGACGCCACACATACAGATATGTGTGTGAACCTGTTCCGGACAGCCTCTGTCGTGGACGACGATGCACGTGACTTGGGAGACCACAATTCTAAGCAGTTTTTAATAGTAAGGTACGTAGGACTACAGCCGGTGGATTAGACAACGGAAACTTGATAAGCGCATGGCATTTCGGGAAAAATCCGAATCGTCGAATGTGATGAAAAACAATTAACTACAGGCTTACACATATCTTTGGCTTTGTTTTCTGTTTAATTGTAGAATCTGCAAACCGACTACGCGATATTATATATGCTGCGACCATGTTTGCCTTCTAGGGAAATGTATCCAACTGAATGGCACATCCTCAGTCTGTGCTAATAGTAAATAGATAATGATACTGCAATATATGCAACTAGATACAAGTAATGTCCATCTCGAAAAATATACTTAAAACATAATTAGTTTTTGTGTGTACGAAAGTGTTTGAAGACTTGTAAAGGCGTGAAGTGTTCTTGATGCACTTAATTGCGATGCCGTGGTGCCATGTTTGCACATACGTCTGACGTCTGTATTATAAAACTGTCTGCCCGTCGCCCCGCCCGTTTGTGGACCAACATATCCGTCAGTTTTGCATGTATCGAGCTGAAATTATGCTTGCGATCTAGCGGGCCAATCGATGTGAAGAGGACCCCTGGGTCGCAATTTTCAGGCTGTGACTGTCTTTTCCACAAGTAGCTTGTGGAAAAGACAGTCAGAGAGCCTGAGGTACTCGACTAGTAGGCATATGATTTCGTAGCTGCACTAGTTCCGCCAATTAAACCGGCACCAATTCACGAAGACACCTACGACAGTTCCAACACGTCGGCAATTACGTACCCGACTGGCTGCCGACAGCTATTATGTTCTCCTGCTTACCGACGCGTGTCGCTGGGCTGGCGGCGTTGTTCTGCTCTCATTGTATGCGACTAACTCGCGGATTTAGACCTAAGATAACTGCGTATTGATGACAGTCTACAGATGAAAGCAGAATACCCATGAGTCACGTGACCTGGCAGTAGACTCGGATGACTCATAATAGGTGAAGTTGGCGGGCAAAAACATGGTCAACGATCCCACATCAGTTGAATCGGGCAACATCCTTGACCTCATGCTTACTTCAAATCCATAAATAATTGATAACACTCATAGTCATACCCTCCCGGCTTGAGTGATTACGAAGCTGTGACCTTTAACGTGCGGGCAGCCGGAAGACTTGTGACGTAATCACTAGCGCCCCCTGGGGCATGAAGAAAGTATTACATAGTTTATAACAAGGTCTGGATATATTTTGACAATGTCAAATATGATGTCGGTATTTTCTTTATTTCCAATAAGTGTGTTATTATTATTGTTAAAACGTTGAGCAGTTTGCCAATTTATGATTGTCTGTGGTATTTTGGAGACAACATTTTATTCCACCAGTGATATCCTACTGCTGAAATAGTACCTGGTATGTGGTTACCTGGTACTGGCGATTACCCTGTGCATTCGGGTACCCGTGCCAATGGGTATAAACCTATAAATATACTCGACACGGTGTACGAACGAGACGTATCTACACATTGCCCTTTAAAAGGATGCCAAGGGTATATGCTATTAAATTACTCGAACGGGCGATTTTGTTCCCGAGTCACACAAGACGTTTGACGCCCATGTTCACGTACACATGCTCACATACACTTATTCACGTACACATATCACAATTAATAAACCGTTAGCGTCTTGAGTGCATTCACGGTTGTCAATAACACAGTCTGACTGTCGATAAGACGACTCTGATGTCATATAGATGGTTCAACCGGGCGTCAACACACAGGTCATAGGTGATAGAGCGGTTTCACAAAATATCACCGTCACAGCGACATTACATCTCTTTCGTTGACCGCAGACGCAGCTTTTTTAAATAGCTGTCGACCTGCCGGTGTCGTCGCGCCACCTTGCGGATTATTCCAGTAGCAAAACTGTGCATGCGTCGGTCGCGCGTGTTCGCCACGTCGACGTCGCTAGGTGTCAGCACGCCGCGGTAGTGGTACACCATACCGAGGCTCGGCTCGACCTCGACGTGGCCGGACGCGTCGCCGGCGAACGCGACGACGTTGTGGACGCCCATCGCGACGACGCTAGGTGGCGCCACGATACACTTGGAGCGTTCGTAGAACGGGTTCAGCTCTTCTTGGCGCTTCGTCTTCAGCAGTGTGACTAATTCGTGCCGACGGACGGCTTCCATGTTGGCGAACGTGACGTCATCGGGCCAGTCCCGCCAGAAGAACGCGTTGCGGAACATGTAGGCGCCGCCCGGGACAGCCTCGCTCAGCGCGCTTATCCACGTGGCGTGCGCCCCTTGCGGCACAATGAACTCGTCCAAGTCGGTGAACACGATGTAGCGAGACGCCGACATGTAGCGATACAAACAGTCGTTGAGAGCCGCCACTTGCGCAAAATAGTGCACTTCCGGTGGTTGGCTCTCGTTCGGCGGCCACGTGTCGACGAACACCGGAAGTGGCCACGGTACGACGTCGACGAGTTGTTCGTGCTTCATGGCGCGCAGGTACTCCCCGACGCGGTGTCCGCTCGAGTAGTTGTAAAAGACGAAGTTGGTGGCGCCGAACATCCGGTTCACTTCGACCATCTCCGTCAGCTGGTTGTGGTTGTCGAAGCGGAAGTTGAGCGGCGTCACACACACCTTGAAGTCGTGCGCAGGTTCGACGGGCGCGCGCACCGGATGCACGTCCAGGAGATATGTCGCGCGCTCACAACGTGACGTCACGATAGAGACGCCGTGCGGCGCTGTGTGTTGGTCGGTTTTGGGCAGCAGGCACTCGTAGAACGTGGAGTCATACCTGTGAACACACGAGCACCCGTTGAAACAGGGCACCAACTCAAGACCACGTAGTGAACCCACTTTATATTATAGTCTTTCCTAATTAAGCATTTCACGTCACTAATTACTTGGATCTCATGTGGACTGTTTCAAATAAATGAAAATGGTAGTCGTGATGACTACAGTAAGGCCTACAAGTACCAGTACCAGTACCAGTACCAGTACCAGTACCAGTACCAGTACCAGTACCACTAACACTAACACTAACACTAACACTAACACTAACACTAACACTAACAATGGTTTTGTTTAATGATGACTTTTCGTTAAGAGCCCGTTATCCTAGTACTCATTCACATACTCGAGTGAATTGGAGCAACGTAGGGTGAACGAACTTGTCCAAGGTTCGACACGGCAGCACAGAAACCCGGGTTCTCTTGACCGAGAGTCCGGGGCTCTAACCACTACCCCACAGCGCCTCCACCTACTACTACAGCCGCCTCCACCACACACCTCCCCTGTCACTTACTTCTTCTCGTGTCCCTCGCCGAAGTAGGAGCTCGCAGCGTCGACGACGACAGAAGACGTTTTGTCGCGGTACCACAGGTGACAGACGAAGACTTTCTCCGCGAAGTTATCTGTCGTCAGGGCGATCACCCGCACCCTCGAGTCCCCGATGCCGGGCCGGTCGTCGTAGTAGGCGGAGTAGACGAACGCCTCTCTGTCGCCGACCGTCTGCCACTCACCCGCGGAGGCCGGGGAGACCGCGGACTGGCGTAGAGACGGACACCTCCCCGACTCGCCATGGCCGGTAGCATCGTACTCCCGGTCGGCCGACGGAGCGCTGTCAAGTGGGCCGGCAAAGGCGTACTTCCGGTCGGCCGGTGGAGCGCTGTCAAGCGGGCCGGCAAAGGCGTGCTTCCGGCCGGCCGCTGGAGCGCTGTCAGGTGTCCGGGCCGTGTAGAGACGGAACACGGCGAATATGCAGAAGACGTTGAAAGCGCCACAGACCAGCAGCGCTCGACTGAGACGGACTGACTGTAGTCGCATGGTGGTGGTCGGAAGTTAGTTATTCAACGTCTGCGTCGTCGAGTCGGCATGTTGTTGTTGAACACGACGATCGGTCGTTTGTCGTTCACCTGTCACTTGTCGCCAGCACACACCGGTTACAGTCACTCCCTCTCGCACGACGCAGGTGTAAAATAGCCCACTGCGCTCGCTAGGTCATGAGCGATAAGGCGTTTGTATGATGGCCAGTGGAGCGTAGCCACTCGTCAGTTGTCACGGTCTGGTGATCACGTCTTCTCACAGTGGTGGAAGGAGATAGTCAACGCGCTGCCACGGCGTCGGTCGATCTGCGATCGCTCGAGATACGTGTTCTGCTCTGGTAGCTTCGAGGAGCACAAAGCCTAAGTAAAAGACACTGTGTATGAGATTATGCAGTGTCACGTCGCTCATAACTGGACTTTAATTAACAGTTATGAACAGTATGAGCGAGTTAAGTGTTCCCCTGTGTGTGTGTGTGTGTGTGTGTGTGTGTGTGCGTGCGTTCGCGCGCGCGCGTGTCTGTGTGTTTGTGTTTGTATGTAATACATACACACACATATATATATATATATATGTGTATGTATATATATATATATATATATATATATATATATATATATACATATATGTGTGTATATATATATATATATGTGTATGTATTACATACAAACACAAACACACACACACACACACACACACACACACACACACACACACACACATATATATATATATATATATATATATATATATATATATATATATATATATATATATATATGCAGATAAATGAAAAACAAAGAACGCTCTTGATAACAGATTTGTAAAACATATTTAACATGCTTTTTCAATAGAAATGAGTTCAGTTTTCTATGGAAATACAAGCACCTCTGACATTTCTTGACAATGATTCCAGTGTTGTCATCCCATCTTAATTTATTATCCAAACACGGTACCTAAGTATTTGTACTTGGTGACAATTTCAACCTCCTGATTATGAATGAGTTTTTTCCCTCAAGACGTTGACTGTGTTTTCTGAAATCTATTACTAACTCCTTCGTCTTACATACAGTAAACTTTAAATAGGAGTCATCACACCACTCCATAAAATATCGTAGTGTTGGTCTTGTTGTGAACAACAGAGAAGTGAAAGTAAGACACGGTCATCAGCAAATGTAACTAAAACCTGTCTGCATGTTCACTTCTACAACTGTCAGTGTACAGGACGTACAGAAGGGGTGAGAGACAACAACCCTGAAGTGATCCTGAGATGATGGAGTAAGCTGCAAGGCAAACTGCTTCAAACACAGAGCAGAGGCGAGTCAGTGATTAGGGAATTAGGAACGCGCTGATCAGCTAAAGAAACAACAAGTCCTCTAGGAAACAACGTGATAGGAGAACTAAGAGTATAATAATGACAACGACAGGGAACAGGTTGGACAAAACACTGGACTTTTATATGATTGAGCCAACTGGAAGAACGCGAAACAAGTTCGGGAAGATTTATAAATCACTATCTGAACATGCGTTCCGCCAACGTTTATTTAGATATGGGTACAGTACAACTTTCAACAAGGCAGGAGTCGCAAGATATATATTTTCGCGAGTGCTCATGCAAAGCACGAGTTTTGTGCTAATATGACCCATATATAAACAACAATTACATTTTGCACGGCCGGCATTATTTTTAAATACTACTCAAAACAACGTCTAAACACAACTATTGGATTGTCCAGTCTTCCCCTCAACCAACTATGCCTCGTACAGAGTCGAGTGATGGCCGGTTCGCAAAGCAACGATGCTCCTCAATCAAATACTGCCGAAAAGAGCGAATCCATTTCCGCAGTGCGTTATCTTACTTCAAAACTTGTATACTTTTGCACTCTT
>OZ024862.1:49827373-49834873 GCA_964017155.1 Oasisia sp. SBJ-2009
GGTTTGATCTTCATACATGTTGTGTTTGATGACAGCTATACCTTGCTGTGCGGTTTGATCTTCATGCTGACAAAGACACGCCACGTTTCGTGTCTGACGACAGCTACACCTTGTTGCTCGGTTTGACCTTCATGGTGACGAAGACACGGTACGTGTTGTGTCTGACGACAGCTATACCTTGTTCTTCGTATTGATCTTCGTGCTGACAAAGACACGCCACGTGTTGTGTCTGACGACAGCTATACCTTGCTGTTCGGTTTGATCTTCATGCTAACTGTGGCGACCCGGATTCCCATGTCCTCCCCACAGTACCACGGGTTGCGGTGGTTAAGGTTCGAGAAACACGGACTCGGCATTCCATCGTTACCCCTCTCAGGCATCGGGACGGGATACCACCAGCCCGCCTCGTACTCGTTGGCGACCTTCTGGTAGCGGGCGTCAAAGGCCTTGTCGACCGTAGAGAACGGGTGGTTGACGAGCGGCGACTCGCAGTTCAGGCCGAAGATGTCACCAGCAGTGCCCGAGTTGTCGCTCACGTCTAATCTGTAGCCGTCGTGCTCGGAGGCTACCTAGCGACCGACAAGGGAAACACTGTTGCCATACCAATCGAGTGCGTTTTTCTTTGTTATGTAATGCCAAATAAGAACGCTAATTAGCATAGTATCAATGACGCTTTCTTCCCAAGCAGAGAAAAGCACGTACATACACTCGCACATGCAGACGCACATGCACGCGCACGTACGCTCACACACACACACACACACACGCACGCACGCACGCACACAAACAAACACACACACCATTTCCCGCGTGATATTGGGCAAATACACGTAAATGCTAGTGACATATTCGAAACAATACAATGATTAACTAAATCTGATCTCATCAACGTTCAAACATAACTAAAAAAACACCAGTGTTTCTACAACAACAATCACACACCACACGACGAGTGCCCTACCTTAAAGTAGGCGTACTCTGAGTAGACCTGCTCGAAGTCGCTCGAGCGGAGCATGTCGATCTTCAGCTGGTAGTCGTCCTGCTCGCTGAAGAGCGCCAGGTACTCGTTGCCGATCCAGAACTGGTCACGCTCCAGCGAACCGAAGCCGAACTTGTAGTCGTTCCACAGCCGCGGCGAGTCGTGCCCGGAGCCCTCGGCATTGCGCTGCAGCAGCGTCCAGCCGTCCTCACACAGCACCGTCACGGCGAACGTCTTGTTCACCAGGTACACCGTCTGCACGGGCTTCTGGCGCTGCGTCCAGATGTCGATGTCAGAGCAGTCTGTAGGTGCAAAGAAACATCATACGTGTAGACGAATGTAGGTGGGGGTCGGTCGCAGTGAATATTTGTGATCTGATGGCGCACGCACGCACACACACACGCACACACACACACACACACACACACACACACACACACACACACACACTTGTGATTTAGTTTGTAATAATAATTTGGTTTTGCAGTCACTTGTATATGTTGTGTGGAATTAGCAGTCAGAGGCCAGCATGCTTGTTGTGTTTGTTGTACGCAATTAACAACGAATGTTAATAAAATGCACATATCATTAACTTGGCAACGAATGTTAATTTACATGTCATTAACTTGCCCTGCATAAAGAGCATTATGTTTACCTACGACTGACGCTGGTGATGCAATGTTATGTGGACGATTTAGTTGCTGAAAGTTAACATAGATTATTATTGTAGAGACCTTTTCAGTGATACTGACAAACGTATTCAGAATGTTTTATAACATTCCAGTGCTTGTTTGAAGTTAGTTAATCAAGCAGTATATTCGTTTTCCAATTGTTTTCAAACACGAACATATTATGGAGCTTCGATTATTCAGGCTCCGTGAGGTGGCAGCACTTTTAAGTCTCTCACATCTGGTTGAAATTTCACAGCTGAGCTAGAGTTGGTTACGTGAGACTAGAACGTATGACGTAATATAGGTCAGAAATGGCTGCGAAGCATTTACCATGTAGTAGTGCCACTCCCATTCATATTGCCCCAGTCCTGCTTCATCCTTGAAGCATTTACCCACTAGTATATATATAATATTATATATATATATATATATAATCTTGACGGGTGTGGGGTGTGTAAATGTATGAACCTATATATAATTGCATGTGTATTTGTATGTGAATGAAAGAAAGTAACTGCATATGCACAACCATATGCAGTCGACTATTTGCGGCAAGAAGTTGACGGAGATGACAAGTCCCATCCCGAGACGACATGACAGCATTTCTGGCACCTTTGAGACGACGGCAACATATGGCAGACACACGAGAATCCCACGCACGTAGCTAAACTTGGTCGTATTAATGACAGAAGACGATTAATAATTTTACTGAACCAAATGTTGGCACTGTGAAGGTCGCAACAAATTCAGTCAATACCTACAATGCCTATGTAGGGGAAGTAGGGGCATGTCCGCACACTTAAGGTGAAACAAGCTATAGATAATGCACTGTGTGTGCTAAGAGGGTGGCATTTAGTATTCAGTATTCAGAATGAGCAATCATATTACTTTATTGGTAGTTAGTTAAAAAATCGCATATCCCATCAGATATTTAAATATTTTGTCAAATCCAGGGGCATAGCTTTGTGCGGACATGCCCCGAGGTACGGGGCATAGCCGCACACTGTGTGCCGTTATGCCCCAGGAGTGGCGAAAGAACAGCTGGTCTCACAGAGCTGACCATTAACTGCAATAATAATATGTATTGGTATGTGTACACTACTGACACGTGCATTACTAAAACAAAAACACCAGAAAACACAAATCAACGGTTTCAGGTTTTCATATACGTAAAGTTTAGAAAATACAGTGACCTTGAATCATAGTCCACGTTTTTTCCTCCTTGATAGCCAAAGCAAACAACAGCATGATTTTGTAATTGGGAAAGTCAAAGTTTGCAACCCAGCTTGTCTAAAGCTTTCTAGCTAAAACAGCATAGTCTCGTAAAGCGCAAAGTCAAACTAACAAATCAGTCTGTCGGCTGTGCGAGCATGGCTTTGTATGGACTAATGTATACGGGCAAAGTTCTATATTATAGATTATACATCATTTGTCATCTTGGTTATTTTAGTATATGAGCAATGATCAATTAAGCTTTATTTCTTTAACGGACCTAACATGGAAAATGTGACGTCAGCACGATATAGCTTATTACACATTGACGAAGCGATGAATGATATAATAAGTGTGATAATATTAAATAGTTATATAATAATCATCATATACTATCTCGCATCAAAGTTTCCTATAATATTTGTGGTAAGCAACTGAAGTATCTAAATATGTATCTAAGTAGACCACATAATATTATAAGCACCGTTGCACGAAATACGTCTGCACAGCGGGTGGGGCATGACCGCACAGGCCTGTGCGAAAATGCCCCAAATATCCAACACGCGAATAATTCTGAATTGCGCGAAAATGCTACTTATGAAAGTATCCTTTATTTTACACATCATAAAACATTAAAATGCAATTTGGAACTATGAAAGAAAATGTATATGCACGTCTTACTGTTAATGTAATACACATAACAGCATATGAGTAAAATTACATCAGTGTTTACGAAAATTACATTTTATGTCATAACCTTTTTATTATTCACTTCTATCAAAAAGTATATGCGATTCGTTGATTTGGGGGTTAGACGATGCCGCTTAGCATGATTCCACTAACCAGATGTTACGCGATGCGCAAATAATAGGGTGTGCGGACATGCCTCAGTATGCGGATATGCCCCTACTTCCCCTAATGCTATTATTAATATTATTACTGCTATTGCTATCTGACAGTAAGTCGATTATCGCGGTGTATTAAAGAGATTCTGGGAAGTGACTCACCTATGCCAATATGAGATGTACACCCGTGTTTGGCATTCATACTAAATTCAACTCGGTAAACAGCATTTAGATGATTAGGTTCAAACATAAGCATTCAATAAAAGAAAAAACGCCTAAAATAAACAGATCATTAGGAGATGAAATTACGTCGCCACAACCAGTTGTATTCCCATTTCAGAAAGACAACAGAACTAAAGGACATTAAATAGAATTGCTCGCGGAAGAGGGTAGATTATATATCAGAGCGTATTAATTGTCACATAGGATTATAACTCAGTAGAGGTCGTTATTTAACGTTTTCTAAGAGTGCGAATGTGTATGTCAATATAAACTGGCAAACATTGAAGAAAGGCTGTGGTGGGCAGCCATGCCGTCTGAGGCTAAATTCGACCCTTGTTTGTGGTTTTCTGCGAATTGCATCTGATACCGTCGCTTCGGAAACCACACGTGTCGCTCAATTGCAACGTCTACAAAAATCCATGCCTGCTTGGCGGGGTTTGTCAAATCAATCATAAATGCCATCCGTGATCAACCATATTAAACTGTTTCCATTGCAACGGACCTCCGTTGTCGCGAACACATGCCACATGAAAACAACTCGCTTGGTATTAAGTCAGTGTATCATTGGTTGAATAAAATGCTGAGCATGCGCATGAGCGATTGTGCAAGTTGCCCGTCATGCTCTTTGTCATGTTGACTTGCAACGTTCTGTGTCATGCTTGAAGAAATAAATCGGCGTATCAGTTCCTGTCGTCGCTCGGATCAAGGGAAACAAGTTGGTCTTGTTGTCGTCTTGTCAACGATTCACAAACACGTTGGTCAACAAAACTAGCCAAGCACACCACTTCCCATTTCAAACGTACTTTTTTTTCTGGAAAGGGGAAATTAGACCCATATCAAAATCGTGAGGTGTTAGTGACTCTTTGCAGCATTGTGTTTTTGTTACCATATATTCCAAAGCACGACATGGATTACGTCGAATTTATTTATGGCTACAAAGAATTTAACACATCCTTGACTTGGTCTGCGATTTTCACCACAACGTAAGGCGAGCGCACCCTGCACAAGTAACACGTACTGTATTACACACACGCGGCCTTCTGGTGGAGCGAATGCGACGCTAAGCTGATGTTTGATAAAAGACAGAAACGTTCGCTGAAAGATACGAGTCACTTAAATATCTGCTACACGCGCTCTCCGTTGGCCTCATTAAGGCGTAAATATTGACCAATAATGCACTTCCAGCCACGTGGACGAATTCAGTTAGTGCTAGGTCATCGATATCTCGCCGTGTCACCATAAAACAACAGTAATAGACCCGGGCGTAGATAACAACACCACCACTATGCATCGCCACTGGATTAGGCCCCTCCGATAACGCCACTGTTCCACAAATTGGTTTAATGGCCTGAATTCCACGCACTCTACCAGCTGTTAACGAGAGCAGATGAAGTAACTTCAGGGCAAATTAACTTTTTACGTCGACACGTTCATGATAAATTTTACATGCGACATAAAAAGATAACTGTATTCAAAAAAATATACGCGTGTGAATTGAAATTATGGCAGATTTCTGACCGCTTTAATGTAGTGACTCATACGTTTTTTCGCTTCCAAGCCATGTGGTTGAGAGTCGGTGACAAATTATCAGATGCTGGCGTGGGTCTGGGTGACACTGGAGCCGACCAGATGGAAGGGGCGTGAAAACACAGTGTCATGTTTTAAGAATGTAGCCCGATTTATGTAGCCCGAGTAGGTGGAAACTGTATTCCTTTAACCGATCTGCACTGATACCGCATTAATGTTTTTTGTTTATGTTCGATGGTGATGTTACCTGGATCCTTTGACACGAGGAGTAAATGTTTACATCAAATCTATCATAGCGAGTTATCACTGTGTCTGTCTGTGCACGTGAACAGTGATACATAAACTCAACTCCTTTGAGGGCGAATGTGATTAATTCCCAGAAACAGGAGGAATCAACTGGAAAGAACAGAAAAACGACCGAAGAAGGCTAAGAATGCAAACACGAGAGTAATTCTCCATAATCATCAGGAACAATAATATGTAAGACAAATCGGCGTAAATCTAGAGAAACCATGATAAGAACTTCCACAAAAGAGGAAAAGTTTGTGAAAGTTAAAAATATATGTAGACAAAACTGTAGCTGTGTCTTACGACGGTGGAAGGTTCCAGCAAGTGTCCCCCATGCCGAAAGACGACGGAAGAAGTAGTACGTTTTCTATAATTCGATAATGAATGGTTTAAATAAAATCGGTGTGTTGATCGGTAATACAAAATACAATAATACCGCTAAAACATATTACATCCACGATCTTATAATTACACAGAGTCTTTGGTTACCACAAGACATGCGCATACTAAAACAATGTAACAGATAGAACTGTCTTTTTATATCCGGCAACAAACCTTATATGAGACCGCACAGGGTCCTGAACATGTCCAGTACAATTTGTTTACTGTTCGGTTTTAATGTGCATACTATGGACAAAAACAATACAGTTCTTTCCAGAACTTCAGGGATACCAGTGGTGGTGTAGATGCCTTGCCTATGGGATGAAATAACCCGCCCACACTAAGCCCCGCAGCCGACTACAAAACGAAGTTGCAATGTCACCAGATATTTTCGCCGACAACGCTAATCACTCGAGAAGCGAGCAGATAAACACAAGTCAAGGGGTGGCTGGAATGCCACTCGGACCATCGGCTCTAATAGACAGTGACACCGGTCAGTAGCGCACGTGACATGTCCGTCTCCATTACGAGCGCCTTCAAAGAGCCAGATCCGAGTGATCTGGTAGTAACTACGACATCACAGACAGTCAGACACGCAATCGTGTTGACTGTCACTGGCAATCTGTTGAACTCGCTCCATCTGTCGAGTCGAATTCTGCACAGAGGATGACGCCGAGTTCACTACTAAGATGATTGCTCGGGCACCGGTACACTCCAGTCAACGGGCCTCCCACCGTGCCACTTGATTGCAAAGTCAAACGGGACGGCTGACGAAGTGGTACGAGCGAGCAACACTCAGTGTCTTGAAATGACCAGGTAGGTATTTCTGAATAGCCCTACATTTGGCATATTCAAAACATCGCGTCTTCATGTTCTTGAGCGTTGGACGGGAGAGCTTGAGTTAGATGAATATTAAAAGACAGGGGTAGGGGTGAACAATAGTTACTTTCAACAACTGTAGTCTTCCCAACTATGTGGTGCCATTCAAAAGAATTAGAACACGCTTCCCAACGCTGTCATACGTAATGCGTACTTATGGTGACACCATACATGTACATGTAGAGCGCAGTGGCTCAGGGGTAGAGCTTCGGACTCTCGACTACGAGAACCCGGGTTCGAATCCTGGCTGCGGCGTTAAAACCTTGGGCAAGTTTTTTCACTCTACATTGCTCCAGTTCACTCAGCTGAATTAAATGAGTACCTGGCTATAGACAGTGGTGGATATGTGTACGAGCAGCCTTTGCGCATTAATTGTAGCATATGGCTGGATGCTTCCCAGAGAAGCCGAGATGGTGTCTGAGTGAACAGGTCTGTCAGGGAAGTAAAGTGTAAAGCGCTTTGAACGGTCCTGAGGATTGGATATTGCGCTATATAA
>OZ024862.1:49839873-49852373 GCA_964017155.1 Oasisia sp. SBJ-2009
AACAACACCAGATAATGAATCGTTTCCAGACAGAAAACTCGAGTGTGCGTTAAGTGGGTAGACATTCCTTTCTGGGGCGGCCGACGTAATCGTGGCCAGAACCTTTTGCTAGAGTCTCGGACAGAGAGCGGTGTCACCTGCCACGTTATATGATCCGATTAGACTTTCGATGTGTGGCTCGGCTCACACACATCGGAGTCTTGGAGCTGGTAGAGGAATTGACACGGGGGACTGGCTTCCGGTACGATAAAAACATCTTCCAAACACTGGCGAAATGTCGTGCAAAGTTGTCTCTTCAAAGCCCACACAAAGTGTGGTTTAAAAAAGATAAAGCTCGATGCATCATAATGACGACAGTGTGCGCCAAGCTGGTGTCCGTCTTGTGGTGACATAGTGTTGGGTGTGATTTTTATCTACGCTAGGCGTAGGGTGTGTCAGTTTAGCACCACAAATGTAGGGCCATAATTACGACCGTAGTGGTGTTGAAAACTCTTGATTTTTAAATTATGTCCATACGAAGCAATATTTTGTGATTCCGGATTACACATGTAACGCGGTAGCATTTTGCGCGTTGGTGGGTCCTACTTTTTACTTATTCTGTGAACAAGTAAATTACACAGTATTTAATTCTAGTATACTAGTTGATTGTTTTATTTGGTTCCCCTCCGTCTAAGAGTTACTAGCCACTACAATAGGACTATCGTTCGTTCGTTCGTTCGTTCGTTCGTTCGTTCGTTCGTTCGTTCGTTCGTTCGTTCGTTCGTTCGTTCGTTCGTTCGTTCGTTCGTTCGTTCGTTCGTTCGTTCGTTCGTTCGTTCGTTCGTTCATTCGTTCGTTCGCTCGTTCGTTCGCTCGCTCGCTCGCTCGCTCGCTCGCCCGCCCGCCCGCCCGCCCGCCCACCCACCCACTCACTCACTCACTCTATCCCCATTTTATTATTTGCAACTCTTCACATATGCTGGCTGCCACCAGATGACTTTATATGCCTGATTCTGAACACACATCTGTAACTTCAGAAACACGTTGGCGCTGATTTAAACAAGTGAAAATACTACGTCCTGCATCTAGTGACGACCATTTCACCGCATTGCATAGACCACGGTTGTATAGACTTTGTCTGGCCTAAAGTGCTTCCGTACGACTAGGGACCGACACTAATTTATTTTTGTTTAGCACGTTAAGCACCGACAATAAACAACCGACCATTGCCCTTCAAAAGTAAATACATCACCGAGGAGGTTGCAGACCAAATGTTACCTCGTAACGACATGCAGCTGTTGTGACCGCGGTGTGTGTGACCTTTCTGTAGTGGACTGTCCGTTATGCAACTACTAAACAATCGCGTGCCAACTGACCATGCGATATACTCGACAATTGAACATATGAGGGCTTATAATTGTACAAGTGACGAAGCTTCCAATTTTGTTACATTTTAAAACGTTGTTTTAGTGTGTCATCACTTTACAACCTAGATTGGTGGGACGACAGTATAACAGTCTGATAAGGGAATGAATGGCATCATAATACGTATGTTTGTTTGTTAACCTACCATAGTTTTAATGTATGATGAAGTATGCATATGTATAATGAAGGTGTGTGTGTGTGTGTGTGTGTGTGTGTGTGTGTGTGTGTGTGCGTGCGACCGTCCGAGCGTGCGTGGGTGCATGCGTGCGTGTATGGTGTATGTATATGTGTTTGTATGTATGTGTATGTTGTGTGCATGTGTGCTTGCGGGCGCACGTGCGGGCATACATAACAGACAACACACCCCGTTCACCACCATCCTACCAACCTTTCGGCCGCTGTGACGCGATGTAGTCCAGGTACCACTTGGACACGCGTATGCCGGCGTCGACCATCGCGTCGCTGGACATCGCCGGCGCCGGCGCCGACGCGGCCAGAACCGGCGCTTGGGCCGGGGCCGGGGCCGGGCCATCGCTGTTGACTCCCACCATCGGCGCCGGCGTCCTCGTCCTCGTCCGCGCCTCCTTCAAGTAGTTCAGCCGGCGCTCCTCTCGCTCTTTCTCCGTGACGACGCTCGGGTCAATCTTCTCCACCTTCACGGTGGCCACGCTCGGCGGCTCCGAGACACAGCCGGAGCCGGAGCCGTTGCTCCTCCCGCACAGCTCAACCACTCGCTGCTCCACCGACGCCGTCGCGTTCCGACACCTCTCCGTCTCGTTGGCCAGGCGCCACTTGAGGCGCTGGATCTCGCTCTCCTGGAAGAGCTGCAGGCGCGACATCTGTCCCTTCGACATGCCGACCTCCTGGCGCAGTCGCTGGTAGTCGAGCGACAGGCGCTTGTTCGTCCGGTACACGTGAAGGTATTTGCGCCGCACCGAGCCGAGTTCGCTCTTCAGCTTCCGTAAAGACTTGGTGAAGTTCTCAGTGAATGTGCTCAGGAGCAGCTCCACCTCTAGGGCGTTGATTGCGCCGCTTCTGCGTTCGTCCTCGCCGAATTGGTCCCTGTCCTGTGTTGAGCCTTTGTTGAGGATCACTTTGGCGTCTTCCTTGTACAGCGCGTTCTCTCCGCGGTCAGCCTGCGGCTTCTGACGGCGTTCGCCGACGGGCGTTGAGTTGGTCGCCGTGTCCCCGGGGCCGGGTTCGGTCTCTCGGCCGCGGACCTCGAGGAAGCGATCGAGCTGCTCCAGTCGCTTCGTCTTCTCGGCGACGAGTTGCGTCTGCAGGTGGTGCACGCGCCGCTGCCAGCGCTGTCTCTCCCGGTACATGTGGTCGCGACTGACGAACTCACCACCGGCCAGCCTCGGCGCCGACTTGAGCGGGGTCTGCGTCGACAACCCCGCCGCGTCCGTCGCCCTGCCCGTGTGAACGTTGTACTCGTGTATGTAGTACGTCGTCGGACACTTGTCGCTGTCCGGCGTCACGGCGACAGCGACGGCGGCGGCCAGACACGACAGCAGGACGCACGTTCGGGCCGACGTTTCCATGGCTACGTCCGCGGTCAGAGACGACGTGGGGAGACGCGCCTGGTGATACGCCGCCGGATCATAGCGCGTCGACGTCCCGGCTGGTTGTGTGAGGGGACCGCCGCAGACAACCAACTCCCCTCGCCGCGAGCGGGTGATGTAAGTCAACCGGGCAGCTTATCTCGCCACAGAGTCGGGGCGGGCGGACGGACGGGTGGCGGTACCGGTGGCAGAATGGTGAACTATTTATGTGCGTGTGCGTGTGCGTGTGCGTGTGCGTGTGCGTGTGCGTGTGCGTGTACGTGTGTACGTATGTACGTATGTGTATGTACGTATGTGTATGTATGTATGTGTATGTATGTATGTGTATGTATGTATGTGTATGTATGTATGTATGTATGTATGTATGTATGTATGTATGTATGTATGTATGTATGTGTGTATGTGTGTGTGTGTATGTATGTATGTATGTATGTATGTATGTATGTATGTATGTATGTATGTATGTATACACGCATGCACGCATGCATGCATGCATGCCTGTCTGTCGGTCTGTCTGCCTGCCTGCCTGCCTGCCTGCCTGCCTGCCTGCCTGCCTGCCTGCCTGCCTGCCTGCCTGCCTGCCTGCCTGCATGCCTGCCTGCCTGCCTGCCTGCCTGCCTGCCTGCCTGCCTGCCTGCCTGCCTGCCTGCCTGCCTGCCTGCCTGCCTGCCTGCCTGCCTGCCTGCCTGCCTGCATGCATGCATGCATGCATGCATGCATATTTGAGCCAGACCCTGTATTTAATTAAGCCTAATTCATTAGTACAAATATACAGAGACGTACGCAATGCATAACTATTGATGATAGTCCTGTTTTTTTTCTCAGAAAAATCACAATTATTGTTTCCAACAAACAAGATTCATGGTAACATTTTCGATGCTTCGACTACAATTTGACGTGACTGAACATACATAAACGGGGTCCGTACTTGAATCCCTCGTGACCCGGCACTGATGGCGTCACGAACTGTCACAGACACAACATCACCTATTGTATCCCGACAACATCAGACGGTTGATTATGAACCCGAATCGGACGTGACAGTCAACACGGAAACGTCGGCCCTGCGTCTAACGAGACGGACGGGGAAGCCAGCCCCTTCCCTGGTAGGGGATGTAGGCGTCCCAGCCACTACTTGACACTCTCTGCAAAAACGAATACATCATGTGTCTTGCAGGGCCACAACGAGCCAGGGGCCTCGTCTCATAAACCACTTAGGGCGTTTATTTGAAGATTAACTGACGCAACAGCTTCGGATGCGTAATCCAAAGAAAACCTCGGGTGTTTGTGATCATTAGACTGTCAACCAAGTACACGAATACATACTTGACACTCACTTTGTAAATTTACTATTTACGGTAAAACGAGAGGAGTTTATATTCAATCTGATGTGTGTTGATTTGCACATCACTGGTTAAGGTAAAAAACGATCTGCTAAAAAGGTTTAGGTTCAGATATACTGGGGGGGGGGGGGGGCAGAACCGTATGTCTGCCCACCCTGCGAACTCCCAGGGGACCTGCCCACTTGCTCCCTGTTCCCGTGCCTATGCCGTGAAGTGATATTTCCAGATTATTTTCATAGTGTAATCTGATAGAACGTATTTTAAAATAAACCTTTCTTCCGGTTTCAATGAAACGTTAACACGTATCAGCAAGAATGCCATCGGCGCCATTGATTTGGTAATTGTGGCGGACGAATGAAGGGTCTATTGACTATTGAGGTGCGTAATTCTAAAATATAATTAAGTTTTAGCATATATACATGATGCACTGACCATATTGCGCGTATGTTTGTCGTGCACTAGTAGTAAACAGTAAAACCATACGTTGCTTACTCTCCTGTTTATTTGGATAACAAACAGCGGCCCACACACGACCAGCATCCCAAGGGAGGTGGGTGTCGGGCGGCCCCTGACCGATGGAGATACGACGTACTTATGTATGTATGTATGTATGTATGTATGTATGTATGTATGTATGTATGTATGTATGTATGTATGTATGTATGTATGTATGTATGTATGTATGTATGTAAAAAAAAAGGAAAGGCAGTTCTTATATAGCGCAATATCCAATCCTCAGGACCGTTCAAAGCGCTTTACACTTTACGTCCCTGACAGACCTGTTCACCATCTCGGCTTCTCTGGGAAGCATCCAGCCATATGCTACAATTAATGCGAGAAGGCTGCTCGTACACATATCCACCACTGTCTATAGCCAGGTACTCATTTAATTCAGCTTAGTGAACTGGAGCAATGTAGAGTGAAAAAACTTGCCCAAGGTTTTAACGCCGCAGCCAGGATTCGAACCCGGGTTCTCGTAGTCGAGGGTCCGAAGCTCTACCCCTGAGCCACTGCGCTCTACGAGTATGTATGTATGTATGTATGTATGTATGTATGTATGTATGTATGTATGTATGTATGTATGTATGTATGTATGTATGTATGTATGTATGTATGTATGTATGTATGTATGTACGTACGTACGTACGTACGTACGTACGTACGTACGTATGTGTGTAAGTATGTATGTATGTATGTATGTATGTATGTATGTATGTATGTATAACAACGTACACACACACATGCACACACACACACACACACACACACACACACACACACACACACACAAACACACACACACACACAAACACACACACACACACACACACACACACACACACACACACACACACAAACACACACACACGCACACACAGAAGACGTCACTTATCACATTTATCACACGGTCCTGAGTGCTGTCAGTCAAGCGATATGAACACGTTATTCGTCTAATGTACAACTCGTCGCCAACTACACGCCGTTTTCTGCCTTTAATACTTTGTTGTTTATTTATTGTGTGTATTCCTCGTTTTAATGCCAACTCCCAGCAATGGATCCGACAAAAGACGCTTACAGAGAACCGGTAATAGCTTCAAATAGCGAGACGCGTTTTGTTGATGTTTGAAATTAGAGCTGTCGTGATAACGCGACACACGGCTGTCACATTACGATCTCACACGATGTCGTCTGTCTGTCGGTGACATTGTGGACATCCAGACAGACGCTAAGTGGGCGAGACAGCCTTTGAAGGGTTGGTGACAGACAACGTGTGGTGTCGTCGTCATGTCACGATGACATGGTGAATAGCGCGAAAATCGGATGATGATGATGATGATGATGATGATGATGATGATGATACCGATTATGTTGATTGTGATGAGGAGGAGGAAGAAGAAGAGGAAGAAGATGGGGAGTTGAGAAGGACTCGTGCGTGCGAGTCGTCATTGCGACAACAGGAAAATGTCTAACATTACAGACTTATAAAATGAGAACAAACATATTGTTTATCACATTACACTCAGAGCAGGATATAGGCGAACAATGGAACATAAATAATATCCCAAAGTTGTGTATTTTGGCTTTTCGCAATGGTTGTGTTTACTTAGTAATAATATCAGAACAGTTTAGCATATAAATTGGCAGTCACACATTTACTTAGTTAATACGTATTGAAAATATGCTCAACTGCTTTGTGAAACAAAAGCCTAAAAGCCCCATAAATACATAAATAAGAACAACGACTGTTTTACGCAGCATCATTTCCAACGCAGTTCACAGCAATTCACAGAAATATTAAAAATATTATTTAAAAATATACACCATCACAGTGAAATGATTTCAGGTATACTAATCTGCAAAACGAAACACGTAATGTCTGGTTCTTGAAGCATGATATTCGTTGACGAAGACGACATGACGTTGCTGGAATGTGCAAGTTTCATCGTGAGAGGTAATGGCAGTGAACGTCGTTTTATTCAACGAAGACGTTTGTTCCGTAAAGAAGACACAGAACTGGATTTGGTGTTGAGATAACGGAAGACGAGGCGAATGCAAGGGACTTTGTGAAGCAGAGGAACCCGGAAGAAAGAGATCGAGTCAATATTGCTTGCCACGTTCGCCATGATGACGGAAAATCAGTTAAAAGATGGCGTTGATTGGTACTGTTTAGAACAGTTCCTGTAGTGTGCGACTCCATAAGATATCCTTAGCCATACCGCTATCAAATGTGTCATCACCTCGGCGGCGTGTTCATGTCCAATTATAAGGGAACTGCCCGGGTGACGGTTCTGCTTGGAGCGGCCGCTTGTCGTCGTGGCTAGCGGCCGCTCACACCGTGGGGCCATCCATCACTGCATACGCGCGGCAGTATACTTTATCAAAGAGCGTGCTCTTGAAAGAACGCGATAATTTCGAGGCGTAATTCGATTTGTGGCTGCAATCGTTTGGCAGTCTGGTGGGTAATTCTAGTGGTCTGGAAAAACGGGTCACTGCGAAACGTTTTGTGTTTTGGCGGATGCGGTGTATGTTTTGATAGCCGGTTTCACTGGGATTTGCAAGGGTAGTTTAGTCTTGAACGTTTTATGTTTTGGGTGATGTTAGGAGTTGGCATATAGTGGTAGGCTTAATGCCTATATGGCGTGTGTTGTTTGGGCGCCAGATCTAAGACACACCTCCACACACCTGGCGCGTTTTACCTGTTGCCACTAAACCGGAAGAATAACTGCACGACACACAGTCTTTGTTTGCCATCCAACATCCGTCTTTCTGAAAATACTATTAGCCACTGACCTATATAAATACACCAGTGGCATCAGCACGTACATCAGGGTTAACAGCAGGAGACTAGATTGCGTCAACAGGTTCAAATACCTGGGAGTAATCATCGCAGATGAAGGATCCTAACCATTCATCAACATGGCGGCTGTGGGGGAGTGTAGCGTCAAGTGACAGCAAACACACGGGGATGCGGCTTTAGCAATCCTTTTATACAGAGGTCAGTGCGCATACGCAACATAACACTTGGTTAAATCACGTGGTTAAACGACCCATTTCCCTTCACTGTGTCGGGATGTTTATGTTTGCACTGCGACTCCGGGGCAATATTACACGTTGACAACTTGTGCATATAGGACGAAACTGAAAAGTAAAAGGTGAGCGAAATAAACACTTATTACCAACGCGGCAATATCTACAACCCGGGTATACAACCAGACTCTGAGGTAGTTTCCTATGTTTCGTGTTTTTGGCGGAAGCGTAATATAGCAATCAGTTTGTTAGAGAATCACGAGACTGGCCGAGTCGTGGGTGTCAAACAACACATTATGCACCATGCCTTCCTGAAGATAACAAGAACACTAGCGTGCGCAGCCAATGCATGATCAGTATAAATATCTTAAAGCTTAATTTCGTTATCCAAAGTAGACATACTATATAATTAACATTCATTATTATTGTACACGTAAACCTGTAAATTAATCCACAACAGTGATGCCGTTTGACGGCTTCGAGCAGTAACTCTACAAAAGAGTTATTTGCTTATTGTTTTAATTCCAGGGCAGAGAAAATACTTAATCTGAAAACTTCATAAGATCGTTTTGCTGGGACATTGTTGTCGTTTGCCTTCTGCAGTTGTCAGCCAGTGGAACACAGAACTCCGTCATGCTCTTTCGCTGGTTCTGTCTACTCTTGTGTGCGGCTCTATGTCAAGTGTCTGCTCAACGTACAACCAATCACCGCACGCGTGACGATGGTTGTGACCGCCAGGTGGAGCTTCTAGAGCACGCGCTTGAAATGCTTTAAATAATGGACGGTCGCCTGGAGTCGATGGATCGTCGGCTGACGTCACTGGAACAGCGGCTGGAGAAGACCAAAGAGTCTGAGGCTGACCACACGAACGGTAGGAGGAGCATAAATTAAAATAATTACGGTTGAGCAAATATACATTGGAGACTTAGTGTATCAACACGTGATAATGTCTGTACTGCATCAAAGCGTGTTAATTTTGCCGGCTTCCTTTGCCATTTATATCTTGCAGCTTCTGCACAATTCATTCCTTATATGTGCAGAGTGCCAAATAACAACTGTGTCTGAAAACGAAACTATTTTACATTTAATGTTATTCTGTTCCTACAGGGACCCAGTATCGATGGTCCCAGGACGGACGTCGGTCGTACTACAAAGTGTTCGTCCAACGAAAGACTTGGTCGGAGGCCAGAGCATACTGCCAAGCCCTCTACGACGGCGCGGACCTTGTTTCGATAGAAACTCACGCCGAAGACATCTTTCTCGTGTACTTGACGCAAGGTAAGGGTTAAAGGCGCTGTGGCAAAGTGTTTAGAGCAACGGATTCAAAATCGATGGATGTTTCTATCGTTTCAAAGCTCGGGCAATTCCGTCCTCCCGCCGCATAGTTCTATTCCAGTGTCACAATTTATACGCATATAATACTACCACACATACTTATTAATTATGCCATTACATTTAACAAAAAAAATTAGAACATCAAATATCACGACAAACCTTTAACAGGTTGTGTATGGTGATGTAGAAACATTTCAATAGATCGAATGGAACGTGGTTACTAAAGTGATTACTTGTGTGTGAAACTACTACTACTACTACTACTACTACTACTACTACTACTACTACTACTACTACTACTACTACTACTACTACTACAACTACTACTACTACTACTGCTGCTGCTGCTGCTGCTGCTGCTGCTGCTGCTGCTGCTGCTGCTACTGCTGCTGCTGCTGCTGCTACTACTACTACTACTGCTACTGCTACTGCTACTGCTGCTGCTGCTGCTGCTGCTGCTGCCGCTACCGCTACCGCTACCGCTGCCGCTGCCGCTGCCGCTGCCGCTGCCGCTGCCGCTGCCGCTGCCGCTGCCGCTGCCGCTGCCGCTGCCGCTGCCGCTGCCGCTGCCGCTGCCGCTGCCGCTGCCGCTGCCGCTGCCGCTGCCGCTGCCGCTGCCGCTGCCGCTGCCGCTGCCGCTGCCGCTGCCGCTGCCGCTGCCGCTGCCGCTGCCGCTGCCGCTGCCGCTGCCGCTACCGCTACCGTTACCACTACCACTACCACTACCACTACCACTACTACTACTACTACTACTACTAATCATCATTACGTTATTTCTGATATAATATAATAATAGAATATAATTATATAATATACTTCTATAATTATATAATATAATTATATAATTATATAATTATATAATTATATAATATATATATATATATATATATATATATATATATATATATATATATATATATATATATATAGATATTATAATATATGAGACGGACGAATAGGGCACGGAAATTACGGCTGCTGCTGCTGCTGCTGCTGCTGCTACTGCTGCTGCTGCTGCTGCTGCTGCTACTGCTACTGCTAATGCTGCTGCTGCTGCTGCTGCTACTGCTACTGCTACTGCTACTGCTACTACTACTACTACTACTACTACTACTACTACTACTACTACTACTACTACTACTACTACTACTGCTACTACTGCTACTACTGCTACTACTCTACTACTGCTGCTGCTGCTGCTGCTGCTGCTACTGCTACTGCTAGTGCTAGTGCTACTGCTACTGCTACTGCTACTGCTACTGCTACTGCTACTGCTACTGCTACTGCTACTGCTACTGCTACTGCTACTGCTACTGCTAGTGCTAGTGCTAGTGCTAGTGCTACTCTACTACTACTACTACTTGCACAGACTCGCACAGTGGGAACCTCCGTTGGATGTGTTATATAGACCTAGGTTTCAATCCAACGAAAATCATCTAGAAGATGGAAACTATTCTGCAGGTAAGTTTCACTCAAAACGGACCGGAAAAGAGAATCACTTGCGGGCCCTATACCCTTTATGTCCACACATTACAGTAACAATGTTAATATACAATATTTTATTAATTTCAGAATTATACATCAACTACCCCCACTTCCACACGTCTGGGAGGAAAGACGCAAGTGGAGCGTGGATTTGGCTCGCGACGGGACGGCCTTTCAGCTACACTGGCTGGGCGACCGGAGAACCAAGTAATTCTGAAGGGGTAGAAGACGCATGTAGCTTTGTAAACAACCACTTGTATAAGGGAGAGAAACGAAGACACGTTTACTGGAATGACGTACCCAGTATCGACAGGCATGGCTTCATCTGTGAATTTCACTGACCAATAGTGCATATTAGAGCACGTTAAACATACTCTGTTTATCGCTCATTCTAAGTGCACGGCGCATGGCCGCTGTGACTGTTGTCTCGATGGTAAACCGTCTCGATTACCCAGGCTCCCAGAGGTGGCAGCACTTTTTATTCCTTCAAATCCTAGCATAGCTTCTCGGCGAAGGTGTGCAGCCGAGCGACAGTCGGTTAAGCGAGTCTACTGCGACCTCGGCTGTCTCAGCATGTGTTTAATATAAGACGCAATATTTGAACAAACAAAATTAATGTACCCGGGATGATGGTGAATGACTAAATTAACGCATTACGTACGCCATCCTTTAACCATTAATGATAGTTTGCATGACAATTTTGTTCAAATAAGCACCGTATTCTCATTATGATTATAGTGATGATAGTGTTTGATGAGGCATGCGCACCAGGGTGCAGACCATCTATATCACTGTATCAATTTTCAACAAAGGTTTACTGGAGAAGATTGTGATCACCGGGAGAGGAAACACTAAATGAAACGGGTGACTAAAGCCTTTAAGCCACGTGGAGTCGATGTGTGTACAATTTCAAGGATTCCCATAGCATTCTCCATAAACACAGGAGTGTGACAAATAGTTTCTGTCCAAGGGTGGCTGTGATAATAATAATAATAATAATAATAATAATAATAATAATAATAATAATAATAATAATAATAATAATAATAATAATAATAATAAAGGTAACCTACGCGCCAAACGCTTCTTGTATCTAGACTCATATTCAGGTGCTATATAAGTTCATATAATTGCAACATATTTGTGTACTTATTATGATATGCTTGTAGCTGATGCCATAACTACTGCTCTCTGTGCTACTATTATGTTACATTTCGCATCATTTCTGTATGACGTCAACGTCAACGGTCTCTAACGTTTATATTTACCCTAACTACTATTCCTAATAAAATGTCTTCGACGACTGTGTCTGGTGCATTTGCTTCTATTCATATGTCAGAACTGCGCTCGTTGCGTCATCTTCCGATTAAATACGCGCATTTATTCAATGTCGGTTTTTGCAATTGTTTATGTCGCCTGTCTTCTAGGCTCTCTTTCCTGTAAGATATTAGGATTGGAACTACTACTTTGATAATATCAAAATATCATACTTAGTGGATTTATCCTTCCACTGAACGACTTATTCAAACACTGTTAAGAAGGATCTAGCTTTTAGATGCTCAGATTAAGACGGTATATACCTCCTCATTATGTATCCAGTATTTCTATCTTTATTCTACTTTCCTTATCCCGTCTTCCATATCAGTAAACCGAGCGCTTCCAAACTAGAACATATGGGATATCATTTGAAAGGCATTTTAATATTCTTAATATATATAAATTATTATGTAGTTATGGTGCAATGACATCAATATGACATCACACATAGAGTGTGGCTTTTTCAATTTAGTAGGTAATTCATTTAGAAGAAAGTGACTGCCAGCTAGGGAATTTCCGCAAC
>OZ024862.1:49857373-49862373 GCA_964017155.1 Oasisia sp. SBJ-2009
CAGTTGTAAGCGTAATGCCTATAGGGCGTGTGTTGTTTGGGCTCCAGATTTAAGATACACCTCCAGGCACCTGGGTGGTTTCACCTTTTGCCACTAACCCGGAAGAATAACTGCACGATACACGTTGACAACTTGTACATAGAGGGCTTAACTGAAAAGGTTTTCTTTTTGGCGGAAGCGTAGTGTAGCAGTCACTTTGATAGTCACGAGTCTAGCTGAGCCGAGGGTGTCAAACCAGACATTGTGCCCGCGCGTATGAGCACAATGAATTGTCACAGTGTCACAGCATTGCTGCTGGTTGACCTGCGTGAAAATAACAAGAACACCGCGCAGCCAATGCATGATCAGTTGAACCTGCACTGGACGCTGCCGTCACACCTGAATAATCGGCGCAGCCGCTAGAGCTGTACGGCCGATTGTTCAAAGCAAACAAACCACCGCATAGCCTCGGTTACCCAGGCGCCGTGAGACGGCTGCCATTTTGAATCCCTCACATCGGTCTGGGAGAATTATTCTCTGCTTCGAGCAGTAACTCTACAAAAGAGTCATTTGCTTATTGTTTTAATTCCAGGGCAAAGAAAATACCTAATCTGAAAACTTCATAAGATTGTTTTGCTAAATACGTCGTTTGCTTTCTGCAGTTGTCAGCCAGTGGAACACAGAACTCCGTCATGCTCTTTCGCTGGTTCTGTCTACTCTTGTGTATGGCACTAGGTCACGTGTCTGCTCAACCTACAACCGATCAGTGCACACGTGACGAGGGTTGTAACCGCCAGGTGGCGCTTATAGAACAAGGGCTTGCAATGCTGCAAACAATGGACGGTCGCCTGGAGTCGATGGACGGTCGCCTGGAGTCGATGGACGGTCGTCTGGAGTCAATGGACGGTCGCCTGGATTGACCGTCGGCTGACGGCAGTGGAACAGCGGCTGGAGAAGACCAACGATCCTGAGGCTGACCACACGAACGGTGGGAAGGGAATTAATATAATATTCGAGATGTACTGTGTCAAAACGTGATAATGTCTGTACTATATAAGCACGTGATCATTTCCCATTGTCCGCAATTCTTGCACTTATATCTTGCAGCTTCAGCAAAATGTGTTCCTTATATGCGCATAATGCCAAACAACAATTGTGTCTGCGCGAATCGTTCCCGAAACGTTCGCGAAATATGTTGTTATGGCTTAATGATGAACAAAATATATGTAATGTCATTCTATCCTACAGGGACCCGGTGTCGATGGTCTCAGGACGGACGTCGGTCGTGCTACAAAGTGTTCGCCCAACGAAAGACGTGGTCGGACGCCAGGACATACTGCCAAGCCCTCTACGACGGCGCGGACCTTGTTTCCATAGAAACTCACGCCGAAGACCTCTTTCTCGTGTACATGACGCAAGGTGAGGGTTTAAGGCGCTGTGGCAAAGTGGTTAGAACAACGGATTCACAGTCGATTTAATCTTCAGTTGTTTCAAAGCTCGGGTAATTCCGTCCACTCGCCGCATTGCTATATTTCACTCAGTTTCACAATATATGCATATGATACTACCATAATATATATATGCCATTACATTTAATTAAATTTGTTGTATCATTTAACTAGAACATAACGTATTATTATATCACGGGCAACCTTTAATAATTTGTGTATGGTGAATTAGAAACCTTTTTATAGATCCGATGGATCATGATTGCTAAGATGGTTACTTGTGTGAAATTCAGAGAAATACCCTGAATCAACTCAATGAATCTATCAGTGTCTTAATAATAATAATAATCAGTAAATTCTATTGCAGCTAAATCCTTAAAAACCAAGTTCAGTGGCGCATCAATACAAAAGGGTTAATCCATCAGAAAGTGGACAAACAGCTCCAGTTTTCATCAGATTGATTGATCTGCCCGGGAGCTATGTTGCTACCCAACATAGCAAGGTTGTCTTTAAATCATGGCGGAATTTGGCAATATTTTCAGCTGACTTAACACTAGAGCCTGGTGTGTAATGGTACATATAGTAAATAGTATACGGTATTGGACAGGAATCCAATGCAGATACTTTATAAGCAGCTTAGAATGAGTAAAACGTGGAGTCATAACCGTTTAATTATAGAGGTTTATTGAGTCTGTACTTTTTATATCATTTGGCGTCAAAGATGCTTACAAATAATGCTCTGATATAATATAACTATAATTTCGATAATACTGAATATAAGACGGATGAATAGAGCACGTAAGCTATGTCTGCCGTCATGTCGTTTTTATGGCATTTTGCTATTTTCATTCACGACCCCATCCCTAACGACTCGAACGAGCTATGTATTCTTTGGCATACGGGCGTAACTACCACAGTAGGAACCTCCGTTGTAAGTAAGTAAGTAATAATAGTAACTTCTTTTGCGCCAATATCCTCGAAAATCAAGCTCAGTGGCGCGACAAAACCAGGGGATTAATCAATCTCATAATCGAAAGCAATGCGTGAGTCGTCAACGGATGGATGGAAAAGCTAGGAGGCTAAGGAGGATAGGCAGCATTAAAGAGATAGGTTTTTAGATGTTGGCGGAATGAAACTATATTACCTTGTGATTTAACACTGGCAGGAAGCGAATTCCACACCGTTGGTGCGGCAAGCGAGAAAGCTCGGGTCCCGGCTTTCGTTTTCACCCGAGGGATGTAAAGAGGGTTACTATTAGTTGAGCGTAGCTGTCTAGAATTTCTTGTTGGAGTTAGCATTGAATTTGGATACGCTGGTTGTGTAGATGAGAGTGCTTGATAGGCTATTGTACACATTTTGAAAATGATGCGATAGTGCACAGGTAGCCAATGCAGTGATTTTAGAAGCGGCACTGTGCGTGAAAATCGAGGAGAACGCGTGACTTCCCTTGCTAAACAATTTTGGACACGCTGAAGTTTTGCTATGTCCTTGTTTGCGGTATTGTAAAGGAGGGAATTGCAGTAGTCGAGTCTGCTGCTTACTAGAGCTGTGGCAATGGTTTTAGCAACGGAAAGTGATAAAAACCGGCGGATACGGCGAAGATCACGGATATGATAAAAACAGCAACGGCATGTTTTCGAGATATGTTGTTTGAAATTGAAGTTTTCATCAAACGTTACTCCGAGATTTAAAACTGAGGCGGCTGGTGTGATACTCTGACTCAGAATATGTGTCGGGAAAAAGCCATTGAGTTTTGCCCGCTGCGTTGAGGTACCAATGATGAGAAATTCAGTCTTATCTGCATTTAGTTTTAATTTACTATTTTTCATCCAAAGGGAGACATCTTGGAGACAATCCCTGAGCTGGTTTAGTGAGCGACAAGTATCTGGTGTGGTCAGAGAAACATAGATTTGTGTGTCATCTGCATAAAGGTGATGATCCAGGTTATGACTCTGGATAACTGAGCTTAATGGTGTTGTGTACAGAGTGAAAAGCAACGGACCCAAAACAGAACCCTGGGGGACACCACAAGAGGTGGGCAGCATGTCTGAGAAGCAGTTACCTATTTTAATGGCTTGCCGTCTGTCAGTAAGGTATGAAGTAAACCAGCTCAAGGCTGTGCCAGATATCCCGTACCACGTTGATAAGCGTGTAATGAGAATGTCGTGGTCAATGGTGTCGAAAGCGGCGGATAGGTCAAGCAGGGTCAGTACAGTAACTTTGCCATTATCAATGTTAAGGTTTATGTCATTGTGTACTTTTAAAAGAGCAGTTTCTGTTGAGTGAAATTATTTGTACGCAGACTGTGATGCATTGGTTAAACCATTTATGTTGATGTGAGAAGTAAGTCGATTTGCAACAACCTTTTCGAGTATTTTGGAAATGAAGCTAAGGTTAGAAATAGGTCTGTAGCTGTTTAGATCTTCTTTTGACAGAGTTGTCTTCTTAAGAATTGGATTTACATGTGCACATTTAAAGTCTTCAGGGAATAAGCCGGAGCAGAGTGATGCATTTATTATATCTGTTATTGGTTTAATTAAAACGTCAAGGCATGTTTTCAGTAGTATGGTCGGAAGTGGGTCAAGATCACAGGATTTACTTGGGGATGACATGATTATTTTTCTGACTTCAGTAGTTGTGGCCGGTTCAAACGATGTGAGTTTAGAATTTAGTTGTGGAGAGTCGGCATTTATAGTGTCTGAGGTGTTATCTGTGAAGGCTGAATGTATCAGGCTGATTTTGTCTTTAAAATGACTTGAGAAAGAGTTACACAGTGACTTGATTGATGCATGGGTTGGTAGAGAAGGAGCAGGCCGTCTGTGTAAAATGTAAGTCTTATATAGACCTAAGTTTCCACCTATCAAAACTCATCTAGAAGGTAGAAACTATTATAAAAATATATGCTGATAAGTTGCTATTTTTAAATGGTTTGCGTATTGCAGTAAGTTTGACCTTGAATACGCTTACGGACAAGAGGTTGATCTCGTTGACCAGTTGTTGATCTCGTTAAGTATCGCTCAAAACAGACCGGAAACGAGAATCACTTGCGGGCCCTGTACCATTTTAAGTGCATACATTACAGTAACAAAGTCAATATACAATATTTAATTAATTTCAGAAATACAAATCACCTACACCCACTTCTACACGTCTGGGAGGAGAGACGCAAGTGGAGCTTGGATTTGGGTCGCGACGGGACGGCCTTTCGGCTACACTGGCTGGATGCCCGGAGAACCAAATAATCATGGAGGCAGAGAAGACGCATGTGTCTTTGTAAACAACGAATTATATATGGGACACAGAGGAAGAACAGTTTTCTGGGGTGACGCATCCAATATCAATAGGCACGGATTCATTTGTGAATTTGACTGACCTCTAAATAGTGCGTTAAACAAACAGTAGTAGTAGTAGTAGTAGTAGTAGTAGTAGTAGTAGTAGTAGTAGTAGTAGTAGTAGTAGTAGTAGTAGTAGTAGTAGTAGTAGTAGTAGTAGCAGTAGCAGTAGCAGTAGCAGTAGCAGTAGCAGTAGCAGTAGCAGTAGCAGTAGCAGTAGCAGTAGCAGTAGCAGTAGCAG
>OZ024862.1:49867373-49914873 GCA_964017155.1 Oasisia sp. SBJ-2009
GAAATGTGACCCCGTTTAGGTTAGAAGAATCTGAAGTGAAGGTGACGGAACAGTGAAAATATTTCGAGGTTTCTGTCCCTCCCCGCCCACCCCCATCTACCCTGTCTACGAGCAACTATAGTGGATCAGCCAAACACTGACTGCGGTGGACGCCACCTTCAATTTTATATTTAAAGTTCACTTTGAAGGTCACAAAGTCAACTAGGGTCAAAATGTCAGTTTATGTTTTCGGATATGTCTAGCAAATATACTACGACTGCGCAGAGTTACCGCGTCGCCACCTAGCGGTATCCGTATAGTACAGATTGCTGAGACCACTAGAAAGGTAAATGGAAAACTAAATTGAGTGTAATTTTCAAAAATATATCATTCATATGAACCACAAAGTCTAAGGAACTTCTTTAGTCACTAACAACTCTGTGGTCATGTTGGTTTTTACAAACGTTTATTAACACTGGCCTCATTAAATTGTATTTGACATCATTTTACTTATCTCAAACTCATCTTAACATCGCTAACGCAAACCTCTACACCGGGATATCTGGCAGTACAAATACTTGGATACAAACAATTAAATAATTAATCAATAAATGTGCGTTGATATCGACTGACTGTACACGTCACATTGATTGTAACTTTAAGTGATTTCTCCGCTGACTTCCAAATCCACGTGTAAAATGACTCGTTTGTCACGTGTCCGCCGACAGTGACGGTCACTTGTCACATGTTCGTTGAGATAACGAAATATCACAGGACGCTGACTGTGGATTGTCATGTGACCGCTGACACCTCCAAATATAGCACGCGCCATATATTGCGCTTGTCACGTGACCGTCGACGTAACGAAGTATCGCAAATGCCACAAACTGCTGCTTGTCCATGGTCCTGTTCATTTTCGACTGTTGCAACTCCCTTCTAAATAACATTGCAAAAAAGATTTGTCATCACTACCGCTACTTAAGCAGTTACATTAGTTTCCAGTTATATATCGAATTAAATTTCAATTGTCTACTGTTACATACCGTACTATTTGTAATCAACAACCGACATACTTAGTTATTCTGTTACATTTCTCTTACATCTCTAGGACTCTTAGAGCATCTGTTTCCAAGCAACCTTTTATTCCTAAAACTAAACTGAATATTGGCAAACGTGCTTTCTCTGTGGCTGCGCCAACAATTTGGAATCAACTCCCTATTACGATTAAACCTTTCGTAAAAAAAAACTGAAAACATATTTGTTTGAAATTGCTCTTCCACCATAAATTTTCGGCGGATCCATGCTGCAATGAAAAATGTTGCCTATCCCCGTATATGACTAGCTATACGATTTTGTTTGTTGCGCCTCTGAGCTTGAATTTTGTAAGAATATAGGCGCTATAAAAAGTTTAAAAAAATCATTATAATTATAAAAAATCGCACTCCCACAAACTACGACTTATCACATGACCGTCGGCGTCACGAAATACCGCACCGATTGCGGCTTGTCACGTGTCCGATTATATCGAAGAATACCATAGGCGACAGGTAATAATGGTGACACTAGCTGTTCGACAGAAGCCGTCCGTTGGCCCCCTTCTCGACGTCCGGGCTGGCGTCGGCCTTCGACGGGGCGGTCTCCCGGAGCCGGACGAGGGCGTAGGCGAGGGCACCGCCGACCACCATGAAGACACTGAGCCACCAGAGGGGCGGCTTCATGTCGGCGTAGTACACGACGGCGATGAGCGTCTGCATGACGGCCTTGGCATTGGCACTGATGTGGTGCGTCACTGGCGACGTGACGTTGATCTGAACGGCGCTGATCCAACCGATGAGGAAGCCCAGCAGGCTGGAGACGACGAGCAGCGAGACGAATGTGCGGCTGGCGAGAAGCCCGAGAGAGACGACGCTGTGCGCCTGGCCGCTGAAGATGACGACGGGCGCCAGCAGCACGAAGGCATTGGCGTTGTTGTACAGCGTCAGACGCACCGAGTCCTTGTCGACGACGGTGAGCGCCTGCTTCGTGAAGATCCCGCTCAGCGCGATGAAGACGCTCGTCGTGAGTCCGAACACGACGCCGCGCACGGACAGCGTGCCGGCGAGCTTCTCCTGGTCGACGCCGAGCAGGAAGCCGGCGACGACGAGTCCGCAGCACAGCATCACCTTCGCCGACACGGCCTGGCGCAGGATGAGCATGGCGAACAGCACGGTGAAGGCGAGCGTCATGGAGCGCGCGATCTGGTAGAACGGCACGCCGACGCTCTTCAGGCAGAGGTTGTTGAAGACGAGCATGCCGACGTAGGAGCACGTGAGGAACATGATCTGGCGCCGCAGCATCAGGCGGCCGGAGAAGAGCGGCGCGGCGTCGGCCGGCCCTCCGCGGCGCTGCACCAGCTGCACGGCGAGCCCGATAAGCACCGTGGCGCCGCACTGGACCCACGCGATGAAGATCGACAGGTCGATGGGCATCCGCGAGTCGCCGAGCAGGTTCTTGTTGACGAACACCATCGAGATGCTGATGACCCAGTAGAGCGCGATGACGCCGGCGATCTTGGCCGTCGAGGCGCCCGAGGACGACCCGCTGTCGGAGTCCGCCGTCATTGTCGTCGTCTCAGTGTCCGGCTGTGTCTCTTTGGCGCGACTGGTGACACAAAAACAACATATATATATGTATGTATATATATATGTATGTATATATATATATATGTATATATATATATGTATATATATATATATATATATATATATATATATATATATATATATATATATATATATATATATAATACACACACAGACGACAGACAGACAGGCAGACACAAACACGCACGCACTGAACTCCCTGGCAGACCTGTTCAATTGGACGCCATCTTGGCTTCTCTGGAAAACATTCAGCCACGCTGCAATTAATGTGCGAAGACTATTCGTACACAAATATTCACCATAGCCAGTTACTTATTCACACAGGTGAGTGAACTGGTGACAATATAGAGTGAACAAACCTGACAAAGGTTCAACACGGCAGCGCAGGATTCGGACCCGGGTTCTCTTAGTCGCGAGTCCGAAGCTATGGCCACTGCACCACAGCGCCACTAGAGAAGTAGGTGAACTGAATAAGTTAAGCCACGTTGAACTAGTAGACCAGTAACCCGTGTTTGGGACTGTTCACTTTAACTGCATCGTGACTTCTCTGGCAAGTGTTTACCCAACGCTCAAATGAAGCAACAAAGTTATCACAACGTCATGGTGCTAATACAACTCCATGATTTATCACAGTTCCACGATTTGATCTACTGAAACCGCTTCCAATGTGATATCCCGTGGAAGGTGGTGGTACACCGTTCAGTTTCCACATTCAAAACTGACTGTGAAAAACATAACAATCTGAATCACTCAGGCATTCATCACTCGTGTTTGGGCTAGACTCTTTTATAAGCTGTCAACATAATTACGTCATTTTAGCTTGTCAGTTGTAAGTGGTCGTTCTGCTTTTGGTGGCAGAGATCGTTGCCGAGACCGAGGTAGCTCCGTTGTTTGCGGTTATATTCAGCGTAAACGTCTCGTTGTTATTGCTCACATTGGCACTGCAATGTGTTCGATCACATGCACGCATGAGCGTGCACACACACGCGCGCGCGTGCATCCACGCATGCATGCATGCATAATACATAATCTCGATTATGACAGAGAACAGACGATTGAAAACAGACGATTTTTTTAAAGTAAATTCGATGGTCTAGCTAGCATGAGGGACCTTAGCTTTATATTAGTGACGTCAATACAGTGAATGATATTTAGTTATATATATAATATTGTTCAGAATATTAATTTATGTTTGTCACATACTTGTGACAATATACCATAGTCACAACATTTTAAATAAAAATTTAATAAGGATCAAAATAAATTAAATTTGCATTTACAAAAAGTCAATAGTTTTAAAGATACAGCTTAATTAAAATATGCAGCATCCGTTTATCACAGAAACAATCTCAATTAGATGTGCTTTGAACTGCTTTCCAGGCAGGAAGGGACCTTAGCTTTATATTAGTGACGTCAATACAGTGAATGATATTTAGTTATCTATATAATATTGTTCAGAATATGAATTTATGTTTGTCACATACTTGTGACAATATACCATAATCACAACATTTTAAATAAAAATTTAATAAGGATCAAAATAAATTAAATTTGCATTTACAAAAAGTCAATAGTTTAAAAGATACAGCTTAATTAAAATCTGCAGCATCCGTTTATCACAGAAACAATCTCAATTAGCTGTGCTTTGAACTGCTTTCCAGGCAGGAAGGGACCTTAGCTTTATATTAGTGACGTCAATACAGTGAATGATATTTAGTTATCTATATAATATTGTTCAGAATATGAATTTATGTTTGTCACATACTTGTGACAATATACCATAGTCACAACATTTTAAATAAAAATTTAATAAGGATCAAAATAAATTAAATTTGCATTTACAAAAAGTCAATAGTTTAAAAGATACAGCTTAATTAAAATCTGCAGCATCCGTTTATCACAGAAACAATCTCAATTAGCTGTGCTTTGAACTGCTTTCCAGGCAGGCCACCTGGCTTTCAGTGTACGACAGGGGGCAGCCACCAGCCAAGGTTGTCTAATCACGAACGAACACACGCTAGCTAGCTCAAATAGTCTGGTTATTACTTAATTACGATAATAGTAAGCGATGTGTACGTTACGCTACTTTTTCATTTATGTAACGTATCCGGCAATATTTCATGTTGTACTATTGATCATATATTTTTTACCTACTTGATTAGGCTATTCAACACTTAGTTTGTCAGAAACAATTTTTTTTTCTCCACGGCATTATAAAGAGGGCAAAAACAGATGGTACTCTGGCGAATTTTGACGTATGGAGAAACCGACATACTTCATCATTTTCTCTCTCGTATAACAATAAAGCCTTACATATCATTTTCTCTCTCGTATAACAATAAAGCCTTATATATTTAATTAACTTTAATGGTTTAGCCTTAAAACGAAAACCAATTACTGACTGTTCCCCGGCGTTGGCGCGGCCGTGTCACGTGTGTGTGGTTGCACGTTTTCACATTTAATTAAAAAGCAAGACATTGTTTATTGACGTTGTATAATTAACACAACGTTGCATATACCTATGCCCATTGTTCTTTGTTCAACGCTGAATTGGTAAACGTGCTCAGTTTCTGTCTAACGAATGCAGGTCCTATATAATGCAACGCGTTGTAAGAACGCAGTAAGACGCAGACTAACGAGTTGATGTTGTTATGTTTGTTTATGCGGTAGATGGCGCTAAACGTACCCGGCATGTTTAATCGATAGATGGCGTAACTTTATAAACACGAGCGATTATTTTTACCTGGCCAGACTGTCTAAAAAAATTGACATTCAATTCCCTCGTATGTGTAAAATGGAGTGTTGCACTTTTTGCCTTTTTTGGGGGAGGGTGTAGAGTTACAGATCATATTTAAACACCTCATGTGCTGATATTACTGAAGCAATCTTTCAAGCAAACGTATTATAAGAAGTAACATTTATTTAGTGAAATTAAGTCGTTTTTACTCGACGTATGACATACTGTCTTCTATTTTTCATAAATGCATTTGTGTTTTATTATTTTTGGATTATCTGTCGAGGTAAATAAACAGAATATATAAACTGGTGTGTTGAATAGGCCAGCACCAGCTGACCGTGGTGGGTCATATGTATTATTTATCAGAAAGGTGAAACAAGATAAACATCCTATAAAAAGTTAATAGGTTTTAGCTTGCTAACAGATGTGCAAATGCACTAAGGTTCTGCACTGTGACCAGTGAATACAACCATAAATTAATATTAATATAGTTGGCTCTGACCCCATGTTGTTACATACATTTGTATCATATCTTTGAAATTACACTAATAAGGGATATTATAAAACAATCTAAATGGATATACAGTGTATTACTAAATGAACACAAATAAAATATTATGTATTTTACATTAAATAAGACAGTGAAGAATGGTTGGTTAAATTGTTATACATAGGCTGATAAAACTGAATTTGGACATTGCAGCGGGTGTCATGCCGCAGTGGATGTCATGCCACATATTTTGGTTTATAATTTGACTAATACTTTCGCATAAATTAGGATGTGTATAACATTTTGCATCAAAACTGTTAACTATTGAATATCATTTCATATAATATTTGAGCTTAGCTATCTATCAGGTTATGAAATAAGCCCACATTAAATCAAATTCAATAGCTTTTGTTGGAAATCTGTCATGCAGTAAAATTAGTTTCTCTTTGTTTAATATAAGTTTGTCATATATTGTGTGATGTACATACAAAATATGTGATATATTTTCATCACTGTATGTCACACGGTTATTGTTTGTTCCACCTTCATTTGCAAGAATATGCAGTGTTCATGGCTAAAATGGAGTGTTACTGTTGCCTGTGCACTAAGTTCTCACATAATGTGGAATATATTATTTATGAACTGTCTAATACATACCCATGTACTGGTGTTATAATTATGTTATCATTATTTATACAATTAGTCTAACTAAACACAGTGGCATAGTTAGAGGGGGGGGCATGGCTCCCCAATCCCAGAGAAGAATTAGCTTGGGGGAATGGAGGACCAATAACTGGCTGTCTGATTCATAGAGAAACAATGTAACGTGGGTTTCAGGATGCCTGTATAAGAATTTCCTTCTCAGACCTACCCTTTCGCAAAAACTTCATTATTCAAATAGGATTAAGTTAGGAATTCTCCTCTTCTGTCACTGGCTGCAGTATAAGAGTTGATAGAGCAATGAAAATGCCATTATTCTCAATGTGCATGATGGTTAATGGCTATTAAAGATCCAAAATAATAGTTGCCCGGTTACTAGACTAGGGTAAAATTGCATTTTGTTGTTATTATTTTCTTGGCATCAATGTCGTCAGGGATGAGTTGACCATGATTTCCTTTTCCAATATATTTTTTCTTCCTCTCACTTTTCTCTTACTACGTTGTCTGTCAGCAGTATCCGATTCCTTCTATCTATCATTTTTTTCCATACTTCTCCCACTGTTTCTATGTCACTTTTAATGCAATGCAATTTACATCTTCTTCCTCGCCTCCATTTCCCCTTTACTTTCTGGGTATCTCCTCTCTTTGCCAGTTTTTCATCTCCCATTTTTCCACATGACCAGCTCGTGTACTCCTCATCAATTTCTCCTTAGAACTTTCCTTCACTCCATCCTCCACTGTCATTTAATACATGTTCTGTTATCAGCTCTCTTAACTCCCATGATTATTCTTACCAGGTTGTTTTTTGGCAAATCTGGACCTTCTCCTGTTGTTTCTCTGTTAGTGCCATCGTCTCTAGTGCATTCATGTATACTGAGTTTAGCACACAAGTTGAGCATATTTCCTTTACGTTTCCGTGATATGCGTCTCCCACCACCCCTTCGACTTTCCTCCAATTGTTTGCCTCTTCATTGTAACCAAAGCAATTAATCTAGTGGATTTTGCACTGGGAAAATGCCACTACCTATATTGAATTTATAAATTGTAACACGCAACGTTACATGTTGTGAAGTTACTGGTTGAATGTAAATGCCACATCATCTACTTTAAGGTAGGGATGTTTACTTATTGATTCATCAGAGTAAGTGAGTACATGTTGATATTTGTCATGGTGTTCGTCAGTAGGCTTAGGAGAGTAGCATAAGGAATGTGGTGGCCGCCTGGCCGGCTGATGTTATGTAGGGGCTTTGGGTTCGTGCCCAGCAAACAACGACCCGTGATTTCACATGTTCTGTAAGTGAATTCATGAGTTCAACTGGCTCAATTCACGTGTTTCCACACATGAATTCACCGGTTTCTGTGAACAAATTTGGTGTTTCGACATGTCTTTACCGTGAAATTACAAGTTTTTCATGTGATGATACGTTCCAGTGAAACTGTACCAGTTCTGACCCAGTACGACTCGTGTCAAACTCGTTCAAAACTCGTGACAACAGGCAGAACATGTGTATTCATGAGAATACACATGAAAATATGTACTGGTGGAGCGGTACTAATTATGAACCAGTATGACATGTGCCAACTGGTTCAGAAATGGTTCCTTGTTTGCTGGATGTCTCTTATATAATGTGTCGTTTCTCTCTAACTTTTTAATTTTGATGCCTTCTGTGAATAATTTTGCTGAACTGCCAGCTACATTGAAGATAGTTTGGTTTGAATTATATATATATATGTATATATATATATATATATATATATATACAGTATATATATATATATATATATATATATATATATATATATATATATACAGAGTTTGTTTATAAACAATAATAATTATGTATAAATATTTGCAGTGTTTTCAGAATTTATATATCACATAAGTGACTGGTGACTATGCTGCATTTTAGAACATTATATAAATTATCTATAACACTGTGAGTGTGACTGGGCCAATTAAGGCTTAAATTAAGGTGCACCACAATAGTCAAATTCTATTCTGCCTGATAACTTACAATTAACACACACCTAGATGTGTTAAACACCAATCAGGTGGTGCTATTGACTAGTATTGTGTTGTCATTGTGTCATAATATTACAGCACTGTGCACACACTTGACACAGCAACTAGTAGTCTAAAACTACCAAAAGCAAAAGCCTGGGCTAAGGCTGCGTGCCTGGCGTCAGAAACATGTGACAAAAATGATAACCGGTAACACCAGTATGTAGCCGGTGACCTACTTCGCCGATCGAGTAATTGTTGTCACTCGAATGCATCGCATTCACACACTGAGTGACTGACACAATCGCTGCCCGTACAACAACAGCGTCGTGTATTGTTGATTAGCAACACGCACAGGGACAGCGAGATACGTGTCACCACGGTGTCCGTATGATGGCACCTCTGAGGCTGAACCAAACACAATACATCGACAGACTAGTCGAGATACATGTTCGTACGTACCTATGTCATGTGCCAGCCATATCGTGTAGTCCTCCGTCTTGCGAGCCAGAGAGCATTTCGGAACAGGCCGCGCTTATTCATGAGCAACGGGGCGTGACGTTCGTTCGCTGCTGCTATGTATAATTTTAGAGTCGCTCGCACCTGAGTAACTAAGAAATAAACATGCGACATCTGGCGGCGTAAACATTCTACATAGTACTAATTCATCCGGTAATAGGCAGCACTGTGCAATTAAAAAGAGATTCTTAAATCAGCGCGGAGTCAAGTCTTTGGTATTGCTCAAAGCGCTGTAGGCAAACTTTTTCCACCGAACGCCATCTCGAACTCGACTTCTATGGGAAACATTCATCTATGTCTGAAAGTAATATGTAAACAAAATTCATATACAAACATTCATCATTTACTACAGCCAGCTATTGATTCATACTAGGACTAGGTGTTTTGTGCAGTGAAGTAATTTTTTTTAGTTAGGGTAGGAGGACTGATTCAGGGTATTTAAATTCATTATATATATATATATATATATATATATATATATATATATATATATATATATATATATATATATATATATATATATATATATATATATATATATATATATATATATATATATATATATATATTATATATATATATATGCTAAATTACCAGGACGCAATGAGTCGATAATATAAAATTATGCTCATATTCGGCTGCGTTCTACGCTATCACCTTCGATACCTTGCGTCCATATAACTGAGTGTTATATGTTCAAATTCGTCTGCGTCACATGCCGCCTTCTATGACACAATGCGTATCGACAACGGTATTCTTGTATTTACATAGTCGGTAATGCTTAGCTAGTGCATTATATTTGTATTGTTATGGTTTTAGTGATCTAATAAACTGTGGAATATTTATATATGTCATGTTTTATCATTAGAACATGTGTGCCCTTAGATACGTCTGTTCCGACCACTCACCCGCAAGCGTTACACATATACACCATGCAGGTTAATCATTGAGTATTTGCAAGCGTATTAATCAATGTGCCTTCTAAACGAAAAGCGGTCGACGAAGTTAACACAGTTAAACTTCCGTCACATTATTGATCAGTTTGCAGCATTCAAAGAAAGATTAGCAGTTTTGTTTTATATATGCTCTTAGTGGCTGTAAATGTGTACATACCTTCATTAATTATGGATGGATTAGCCATTTGCGTAGGGGTTTACTTTCATCGAGACGATCGTCAAAATTGCATTAAGTGTAAAAAATGAAGTACTGGACAAAAACAATTCTTCTGAAATTGTAAACGTGTGTACAGGAACAACAACACCGATGTTGCTGGAAGTGGACTGACCAGTGCTATGGGAAGGAAGACAATCCTACCATTAGAAACACGGAACCCATGAAGAGAAAAAGACAGAGGATTTAAAAAAAGATTGATCCTGCGCAGGAAGGCGTCCATTTGCAAACAGTTAGGGTAACTTTGAATGTCATGTTTATTTTCTAGAATCACGGCGCACAATACCTCCTTGTATGTCAATACCCCCCTATGCCGCTATGCCAGTACAGTCCGGCAGGGGGCGGTTGCCAAGCAACGGAGTGTGATGATGCTAAAGGGGTATCACTGCGAGTTATGGCGTTGTGGGCTTGACTTCATGCATATTCGGTTGTGTGGTAGGTCGGACCGTGGGCGTGGGGTTGGTTCGGCTTCTGGGGTTTAATATGTTATGTGTCGCAAGCCAGGACTGTTTGCAAAGCCCAGTTCCCCTGGCGGATTCCTTACGCGAAGTGCGGGAGTTAATTGAGTAAAACAAGTAATTAAGTTTGCCAATCGCGACCGCGCCAGTCGTGAGAACAGGGCTCATACGCGCCCCAATTTGAAGACGGAAAAACAATTTCTTGGAATCGCAGTATAATGATCCGTTCGCCCAATCGCACGAGCATCTGAAAGGTTTCATTATTTTGAATATTTGCTTCTACATCTCATAATGTGCCTATATGTGTGGTTGGAATCTAAGAAAAAAAGATCGCATGACCGAAGACAAACAAACTCCTGCTGGGCGCTTTCTTTGGCTGAACGTAAATTCAAAGTTATGCAAAGGGATCACCTTTTCCCAGTCTTTGAATCTGACGGCACCCCACATTGTAATTTTTTTGCGATCCTGGCAAAAGCCCGTAATCACCGGTAATGCTTTAGCAAATATACCACGGCGCATTACTAAACAGGTCATCGCTTCTGTGGTTGTCTTCATTTGTAATGGGTGAAACTAAAACTATACACACGAACGTATGCCGACGATTCGTTTAGCTATTAGTGTTACTGTTAGGACTAAGACTGTGTACTGGTATTGTTAGGTCCAGTCATACGGACACGCTTTCACTCTGGCTTTTGTGAATGACGCTAAGAGAGTAAAAACAATTAAATAAGTTTAGAGTACCACACATGAAATAACTACCCGAGTCCTGAATTCCACAAGACGTAATAAAAACGCTCCGAGATAGAAAAGAACAGTTGAAGCAGTTCTGAATCATTGCATATAACGGCGAAATTGCCCGGCTCTGAAGCTACGAGTCAACTCTCCATCAATGATGCGTACTCAATCATTGTCATTTTCTCATAACCAAACGATCTCCGGCCCGAAGATTAAAATGTAAGGCATTTTCTTAATGGAACAAACATTTGCGTATAAACGTCTTCATTATTCCCCGTTAGTTATCCATGAATTATGCACGGTTACCAGCAAGACATTTGTCAGTTACGTAAAGAAGGTCACAAATGTCAGACGCGAAAACGCAATTGCAGGAGTGCGAATTGACTATGGCGGAAAACAGGTTTTGGACTCGACAAAACCACTGTTTTCACAGCCCAGTAACAATAAACAGAATTCAGAGAACACACAATTGTAAAATACACACATTCGTCAAAATACTTGCTTTCGTGCATTTTGGTGGCTAAACGCATTTAAGCCATTGATATATAATTATCCATATTTTCCTATTATTCTCCATAGTGGTATATATATAAGAAATGCCTAGAAATTAGTCACATTATTACACGTAACAATAAAGTGTACGCCAAAATTCAGTTATCGAATATAATTTGTTGAATCAATTGTGTTTAGAAATGATTTGCGAAAGCGAGTGTGGAGTAAAAGGGACTAAGCTGTATTACCATTCGAACTAATGCACTTCCCGTTAGTACAGTTAAGAAGAAATCGGAGAGTTGAAAAATTTGTAAAGAGAGCAGATGCCCAGAGAGTGGAGGGAGAAAGGAAGCCCGAAAGACAGCGATTGCGGTGGGAAGACTGGGTTGACAGATACATTAGTGGGTGGGGGGGGGGGGGGATGGAGAACAATGCAGCAAGACATAGAAGGAATTAGAGACTGTTGATAGAAAACCTAATGAGAGAAAAGTGTGGAAGGGGTAGATAAAGTAACAGACGACGGAAGAGGAAACCTTTACCAACCCGACGCCTGACGACAGGGATTGCAACAGGAGAACAGCAACACATAATGGCCGCATATGGATAAATTAAATAGTTGTCTTACGGTTGTGATAGACCCCGTCACCCGGACACTCTCTTTCATATGTGTAACATTGTTGCTACTGCCATAACCAGTGTGAATGTTTGAATGGAATACGAGTCTGCGGATGCCTACATAATTACTGTTTTTATATGATTTGTATTGACCACAAGACAGTGTTCTCTCACTTCGGAAATTGTATAAATATCTTGTATTTTGTATCCTTTCGGCTGCATTTGACGCCGTCGCCGTCGTGACATAGTGTCTAGACACTGGCGGAGTTTGGATAGGCAGTATTTAACCAGCATTGATCATGAACACGAGCTTGTATTGTTAATGTTCTTCCTCTAATACAACTGGCTGAATGAGTGAGCCTACGCCCGTTATGCTCCAATGCCAATGGCTCGACCAAAACGCAACTGATGACAGACAACACAGCGGCAAAAAGGCACATGAAGATTAATTATATTATATAATTATTTATAAAGTTGCTTGTCTGTTATTTCCGTTTTTAAGTTTGCTTTGATGGATTTTGCGTGTGAAGGTGTGAAGCGACAGGTCGCGTGTTTGCGAGATCATTATCTGTACGCAAGCCGCGCGCGCGCGGAACGGCGTCACGTGACAAACGGAGCGTGATAGCGTCACGTGACAAACGGAGCGCGGTGGCGTCACGTGACAAACGGAGCGCGGTGGCGTCACGTGACAAACGGAGCGCGGTGGCGTCACGCGACAAACGGAGCGCGGTGGCGTCACGTGACAAACGGAGCGCGGTGGCGTCACGTGACAAACGGAGCGCGGTGGCGTCACGTGACAAACGGAGCGCGGTGGCGTCACGTGACAAACGGAGCGCGGTGGCGTCACGTGACAAACGGAGCGCGGTGGCGTCACGTGACAAACAGAGCGCGGTGGCGTCACGTGACAAACGGAGCGCGGTGGCGTGGCGTGTAGATCTTCGGACTCTTAGTTGAGATATTCCGGGTTTAGACCCTCCTACTACAGTTCGGAACCCCGGGGGAGTTTCGGTAGTGGTGGCGCGGTGGCGCGGTGGCGCGGTGGCGCGGTGGCGCGGTGGCGCGGTGGCGCGGTGGCGCGGTGGCGCGGTGGCGCGGTGGCGCGGTGGCGCGGTGGCGCGGTGGCGCGGTGGCGCGGTGGCGCGGTGGCGCGGTGGCGCGGTGGCGCGGTGGCGCGGTGGCGCGGTGGCGCGGTGGCGCGGTGGCGCGGTGGCGCGGTGGCGCGGTGGCGCGGTGGCGCGGTGGCGCGGTGGCGCGGTGGCGCGGTGGCGCGGTGGCGCGGTGGCGCGGTGGCGCGGTGGCGCGGTGGCGCGGTGGCGCGGTGGCGCGGTGGCGCGGTGGCGCGGTGGCGCGGTGGCGCGGTGGCGCGGTGGCGCGGTGGCGCGGTGGCGCAGTGGGTAGAGCTTAAGACAACCCAGATGCCAAACATTTATCTGGAAGTAGTGGATAGTTGTGTACAAATCGTCTTCGCGCATTAAATGTCACGTGGCTGTGCGAGTCCCCGAGACGCCGAGATGATGCTTGATTGGACAGGTCTGCCCGGAAGTAAAGTGTGGAGCGCTTTCGCAATCCCGAGGACGGGATACTGCGCTATATAAGAATTTAACTATTATATTTTTTACTTCACTTTGCTCCAGCACGCTTAGCTGCATGCCTGATCATTTGACAATAGAGGGTGGTTAATAATAATTATTCTGTGGGAATATTTTTCAGTTTCAGTTCCACGAGACGCGACAATTAGAACTGATAGGATGATGGATGTGAAAGACAAATTTGGGATTGTAATTCTGGCGGGAAATCAGTATTTATGAGTAAGACTGTGAGATAACGGAACTTACCAGCGATGCACATAGACTTTGTCGGAAAACAGCTCAGATGAGCTAATGTTGCCAATTATCATGTAACCGACGTTAAATAAAGTTTCTTGTATCTTGTGAATTAACCCTCTGAGTTCGTAGTTTATAAATACATGGGTAGTTTTTGGGTACGTAGAATTGGCAACGCTGAACCTTGCCCCGCGGCAGTTGTCATAGCATGGTTGTGACCGAATGTTTACGTCAACAAGTGGTGACACCGACTGTTATGTAGGTAATGTCATCGACTCGGTGTGTGCGTGTTTATTAGAGAGATCACGCTATAAATTTGTTTTCGGTGGCCATACACATGCATGACCGATGCGTCAGATAGCATATGCCTAGGAGTCATCGCTATTCATCTGCTGGTAGTACACACGCCTTCACGTAGTTGTAGATTGGACTATATACACCTCCAGATGACGCGATGTCAGTTAACGAATTAGTGCAACACAATGTTTAGAAGTTAACCTACTCAATATTGATTAATAAGTAGTCGCTGACTCGCTGTCTATTGCACTTAATGGGAACTAAGACCTACACGTTCCGCTGAAATATGGTTAAGTATTATAATTATAGCTTCCTAAATTAGTATCCTGTTGATTAGTTATTTGTTTGTTTGTCTGTGTGTGTGTGTGTGTGTGTGTGTGCGTGCGTGCATGCGTGCGTGCGTGCGTGCGTGCGTGCGTGCGTGCGTGTGTGTGTGTGTGTGTGTGTGTGTGTGTGTGTGTGTGTGTGTGTGTGTGTGTGTGTGTGTGTGTGTGTGTGTGTGTGTGTGTGTGTATTAGTTAATGTAACTATACCAACATGTTGCAGGCTACCACTAAATGACAATGGAAAGTCGTCACTCACTGTAGTCGGGTGGAGTCTAGCATTGCGTGGCAGTGACACCCACAGCGCGCAGACATCTCATTTCAATAACCGCCATGACTCACAGCGCGCCCAGCGGCAGACGGAATAAGCTCGTGACGAAGTGTTCGCTCTGTCAGCCACCGGCTCACCGCTTCACTCGCTGATACGTCGGTGCCGCCGAAACACTGCAGTGAAAAGCTTCGTCGACGCTCAAGTCAAGGTAGGGCACACATGTTGTGCATTATTCACACGCAAGCACATCCACATAGATGCACACGGTTTTTTACTGGTATGCAAGTGACAATGATGTCGATTGTTTTTTGGGTTAGGCGGTGCGGAGTTATCTTTCCGGCTGTGGATGTTGAGCGGGACTGAAGTAGGTCATAATGCATCAGTGGCTCGAGTGTGGAGGTTCGCGCTTACACTGGACCTCTGTCGCTAGATGCTGGTTGTAGTTGATACCTCACACTGCGCGGTTCGAGTGTTGGCGTGAAATTGATACTCGTAAGTAAAGCACGGAAGCGTCAATTAATGATGGCAGTATATAAACGGACATAGTTGCACTGGAGTTGCATCTGTTTGTGTGGCCGATTTGTTCAACGGTCCCGAGTTAGTCTGGCCAGTTCGCAGTCACAATTTATATTATTTTAGTGTTTACACGTGCGGTGTAGGGTGGGGTTTGGTCATCACAACGTAACGCGGAGAAAATACATTGCCGCGGTGGCGCCACCTAGCTGGTGAAACATGCTAATAGTAATGCAATGGGCTGTTACGACTGAGATAATGACGGAGACGGAGACGGAGACGGAGACGGAGACGGAGACGGAGACGGAGACGGAGACGGAGACGGAGACGGAGACGGAGACGGAGACGGAGACGGAGACGGAGACGGAGACGGAGACGGAGACGGAGACGGAGACGGAGACGGGTAGATGCGGCCCTTGAAACGGGGGGGCACGGCTCCTCAGACGTGGGCGGTGTAGTTGACCCAAGCGTGGGCGTGGCAGGTATGCGTTGCTCGAGCCACTTGCCGCGTCGTGCGGCGTATGAGTAAACAATGGCAGCACTCCAGATAGTTCGTCCTCTAGCCGTTTTGGTCCTTGTCCCCCCGTTTGATGGCGCGACCTCTAATCATAAGTCAATACAGTCTGTCCTACGCGGCGTTGGCTTCTGGGCATAAATCATGACCATGCGTGCTGGGTATGCGAAGCTCGGAGGAGTTTTACGGCGATCCTCGTCATAACAAATTTGAAAATGGCTGGTCGGTTCCGGGCAGGAATTAGCCATCTGACGTAGGAGAGCAGCTATACAGTGTTTGCAATGTTGGGTGGAAACCCATAAAACGTACAACGGGGTGTTCTGCTGTGGCAGTACGCCCGTATGCGAAAGAACACACAGCTGGTTCAAGTCATTGTGGACCGGATCATGAATGAAAATGGTAAAATAGCATAAAACAATATGACTGCAGAAGAGATGTGTGTGACCTGCTATCTTCGCCGCCCCAGCCTTGTCGTTGGCATCACCACAAGTTCGTTGTTGTATTGTTGTTATTCTCTTACTGAAATCCCAGTCATCGGGTGTTGGCCGTGTTTGTGACTTTGTGTTTCAGAGAGTCGTTGTTAGCTTGTACAGAAAGGATATGTGGTTGGTGGCGGAATCGTTCAAATGATCGAATAAGACCCACACAAGACGCGTTTGATTATAGTTTATAGTCTCCGTCACCCATAAAATATACGTTCCCTTCTCGCCTAAATCTTCGGGCGATGTCGATATCGTTAAAGGGTTATTGCGAAACTATATAAATTCGGGGAATCGAAAAGTCTTTAAACAGTTTATTCGGTGCATCATATATATACAGAGTAAAAGCCATAATGCCCGAATAAACAACGGGTGCATACATACACAACAATGGCGCAAAAAGCGTAGTAACAAGGTACCGGTGTGTAATATAGCGTATAATCTGGTGCTGCCTGCATGGGTTCATTTCACAACCTGTAAGAAAAAATTCAAAATTTTAATATAAAACAAATTGTGAAAAAAAATCAATTAAAAAAATTTCAAAACAAAAATAAAATCCAACTTTTTCCCCTAATTTTTATTTTATTTTAAACCGGAATGTTTAATTTGGTTGGAAAGGCTCTCATCATGGCATATATTTATCTTTACTCGGCTACGGATAAAGCGGATATACGGGAGTTTACCTCCCCATTGATCCTATTCATGGTGACGGATGAGGATGAAAACTATGGTTGTGAGATAGCTTGGGGGCCCCTCAGCCTCGCCAGTGGCAGAGCGAGAGGGCCAGCAAGGAAGACCCCTCCAGGATCTCGCCGGCTCTATCACAATGGCGTGAAATATTGAATGACATGACGCAGATTAGTAGATATGTCCTACCATGTCAAGAGTCTGTCTTAATTTTGAAGGTAATCGAAAAGTTAACCAACTGGTCGTCTGACACATTTTCGAAAGGTTGCGTACCGCATCGTGATTTCAAGAAAATTAGTTCTGTCGTACTCCAGGGTGGGTGCCAGTTCGCCAACGTTGACATATAGATACGTGATTATCGTAGGCCCACTTGTGACGGCACACAATGACCACCGCGTAGCAATACTTTTTAAAATATTGTTTGCATAATTGTGTATAATGTAATGTTATTGTATAATACAGATTATTTTCTATCTTTCCAGCTATCGGTAACAGCGCCCCCTACCAACAATGCCTGTAGTGACGACTACGACGACCCGCACGACGAGCATGGCGGTCCACACCATCAGCTTCCGGGGCCTCGCAGGGAGTATCTTCATCACCCTCGCCCTGGCGTGTGTCCTCTACGTCATCGGCTTCAGCACGACCGCCTGGAGTGTCAATGGAGAGAAGTACAACGGTCTCTGGTTGAAATGCGATTGCTACTCACGCGACAATGTCCATGGTAAGTGCACCGAGGTGGAAGCATTTGTTGTGTGTGATCGGAGCGTGGATGTTTGAGTGTTATCGACGGAAAACTGGCAAAGTGTCTGACGACGCCGCGATCTCCACTCTCTTACCCACCCCGATCTCCGTGCCACGATCTCCACTCCCTTCCCCACCCCGATCTCCGTGCCACGATCTCCACTCCTTCCTCCACCCCGATCTCCGTGCCACGATCTCCACTCCCTTCCCCACCCCGATCTCCGTGCCACGATCTCCACTCCTTTCTCCACCCCGATCTCCGTGCCACGATCTCCACCCCCTTCCCCACCCCGATCTCCGTGCCTCGATATCAACTCCCTTCTATACTCTGATCTCCATGCCACGATTTCCACTCCCTTCTCCATCCCGATCTCCGTGCCTCGATCGCCACTCCCTTCCACACATCGATCTCCATTCCTCGATCTCCACTCCCTTCGGGATACGATCCATTCATTTATAGTCTAACAGCGATCCACGTAGCTTGGTGTAATGACTGTAATCACTGTACAGTCGGAGGCCCCGATGTCCCAGGGACCACATTGATCGTGCAAACAAACGGCAGTGGAGATCACGTCTGCAGATACTCGCTATCGTTTCCACTGCTGCCACGGTGTTGGTGCTGGTGTATACGTTGTTACAACGTCGTGTAACGTCATTTACCTTGTCATTATATCGTTATGATTGTGAATGGCAATGCTATTTTATATGTTAAAATAGTTTTCAAGCGTGTATTAGGCAAAATCGTGAAAACATGTTTTAAAATATAAAATAACGTTGTCACTCACTACAATGACCACAAGATGGCGCATTCAGTGACGTCACATGACGTTGCGACAACATATACACCAATGACACCGCTAAGGCGTTGACTAATCAAGACACATATAATGTGTGTGTGTGTGTGTGTGTGTGTGTGTGTGTGTGCGTGCGTGCGTGCGTGCGTGCGTGCGTGCGTGCGTGCGTGCGTGCGTGCGTGCGTGCGTGTATATGTATCTGTATTTGTGTGGTATGTTTATGGTATTTTCATATATTTTGTACGAACAGAACACAACTGCATTTCACACACACGCACACGCACACGCACACGCACACGCACACGCACACGCACACGCACACGCACACGCACACGCACACGCACACGCACACGCACACCTGCATTACACACAGGCACACACGCACACAGGCACACAGGCACTCACGCACGCATGTACACACGCACACACGCACGCACACACGCACACACGCACGCGCGCACACGCGCACGCACACAGGCCTTGCAACCTAACTGCATCCGGTATTTCCATATACTTATAGCCTTTACAACCAGCAGAGAACTGCATCTCCCAATTACTCACAAAAACCAGGAAGACTCGTATTGACAGAAGGCGACGAGTCCATTGTATTTATTCACCGTACGTCCTCACGTCGGCAGCCAACGTTGTTGTCGATACAAATGTCGTGAGTCGTTGTGGGCGTCGACTTTTTGCAACCAGTCTTGAAGAAAACGTCCGACAGCAGTCTTTGATCGGTACCCCACGCATCCTGATGCTAGCGGATGAGTCAGTTTTAGCCGGAGATGAATGGGTGGAAAGTTGCGTGCCGGTTGCGTAGGAGGTCACGTATTGTTGAGACATCGCCACAGCGGTGACGTCGTATCGGTACAGAAACGAATTGCACTTTGTCACGCCAGTTTTAGACGACCGCGTGAATGACAGCGAACCCCTGGAGCCAGTGAGGGTCTCGTTTATGTTTCGTTGTCTCTCATTTGGCTCATCATCGAAAGCGAAGGGGTACTACTGTATAGTATACCCCTGGCTGATCGTCTCCTATGAAATTATAGCCGTCCCCCAGTCTGAAGACGGATACACAATTGGTGGGTGGGAAATATAATAACCCATTCGCATCCTAGACATTGCATATAACACGAGGCTGAAGTCACCCAAAATTATATCGCATAACCGGAGTTCGACTCCTGGCGCGCCATGAGGGGTTGGGTGACTAACTGACACGCACGAGGAAGGCGTGGGGTGAATGGGTGGGGTGGGGTGGAGGAGACGCGACGTGGGGGACATTAATTTTCTGCACGTCGCAGGGACCATGTCAAGTTTGACACCAACTGCAGTTGTTGTTTTGAGACGTCATATGTTTGGCATACATTGTCGCGTTTCTCTATAAATAAGATAAATGTAATTGCACAAAGACAACCCGCACATTACATGACAAAACAGCCGTTTCCCGCCACTTTGTTGGTTAATGATTGATGCTAGGTTATCTTGCGGAGATTAGCTTGCGACTACAGTCAACTTTTATGAGAGCGATATCAACCCAATAGTACACGCATTGTTTATCTCCACGTATATATATATATATATATATATATATATATATATATATTGGGTATATATATATATATATATATATATATATATATATATATATATATATATATATATATATATATATATATATATATATCTATTGGGTATATATATATATATATATATATATATTGGGTATATATATATATATATATATATATATATATATATATATATATATATATATATATATATATATATATATATATATATATATATACAAAAGTAAGAAGCGCGTCACATATAAGCACAAACAGGTGGACAGGAATAACATCTAGGGTCGTTTCAACTCGTTTGATAACACCGCTGGCCGCATCTGCAAGTTATTCCACGACGGGTTGCCATTCCCAGGAATGGCAGTTCCAAGCCACCGACCGCCAGTGCAGGCCACACAAACACAAACAGCCCAAGAAACCCGACGCCACGCTGTCTCTCGGCAACGAAACCTATTAATCGATCTCCGCCAGTGGTAAATGCATACCAACCGACGAAGTCGTTTTCAGTTTTTACCTTTCGACACCATCGCTGATTCCCCACGAAACTGTTTTATTTTAATTAAATGAGGTTACGGGTGAACGACCATCGAGGGACAATCGCCATTCCTGCTTGGGACGAGCTCTGATGTATGCATAATGAATGAATGCAAACGCTGTCCTTTTCACGGTGTCTACTCGTAACTATCCGAATTTATTAATCGGTGCCTTGGCAGCGTATTACTATAATATCCTGCAATAACATAACACGAAGCCGAGATGGAGTTGGCCAAGCGGCGTTGTGTGCCGAGATAAGTGGCGGGAGTCGACTTGTTCCCGATTTAGTCGAGCCGTAGACCCCTCTACACGAGAGTTGACCGCATAAAACATCCCGAATCGAGTTCACGAAAGGACGTATAAACATACGCAAAGCGGTTGCCATGGTTACGGTAGTCATATACGCGCGTTTATGGCTGATGCTTGTGTTTGGGCGAAATCACCGTTGCGGGGTGGTTCGTGTCGTTTCTTGTCGAGGGTTGGCGTGAACTGTTGATCTGAAGGCAAACAACTTCATGGCTAGGTCGACGAGTTTGAAATGGTCTCGTATCTTCCTGTTATGCTTATCTACCTTTCGTCATGACTCATGTTCTTCGTCTATTCTTATACTTCTTGTTCTTCGTCTTGTTCTTCGTCTTGTTATTCTTGTTATTCTCGTTATTCTTGTTATTCTCGTTATTCTTGTTATTCTTGTTATTCTTGTTATTCTTGTTATTCTTGTTATTCTTGTTATTCTTGTTATTCTTGTTATTCTTGTTATTCTTGTTATTCTTGTTATTCTTGTTATTCTTGTTATTCTTGTTATTCTTGTTATTCTTGTTATTCTTGTTATTCTTGTTATTCTTGTTATTCTTGTTATTCTTGTTATTCTTGTTATTCTTGTTATTCTCGTTATTCTCGTTTTTCTTGTTCTTCTTGTTCTTCGTGTTTTCTGTTCCTCGTTGCTTTCTTGCTCTCCTTCTTCTTCCTGTTTTGTGTTCTTCTTGTTCTTCGTGTAGGTCTTGTAATTTTTGTTCCTCATGTTCTTTTGTGCTTCGTTTTCTTCATTGTTTTCTTGCTCCTATTGTTCATCGTGTTCTTCGAGTTCCTCTTGTTGCTTGTGGTCTTCCTATTCTTTCTGTACTTTGTGTGGATCTATTTCTTATTTCTTCATGTTCTTATTGACCGTCTTTTCCTGATATCCTACGTGCTCTTCTTGTTCGTTTTGGTTTTAGTGTTCTTTGCGTTTTTTCACTTCAAATACGTTGATGTACAATAACTACGTTACATTGGCGTCAACAGTCGTTATGTTGTTGCTAAAGTAGAACACTGTTGAGCTGGAGTGAGTTCCCATGACAACGAAATGGTGTATGCGCTGAAGCGACGCTTGCTGCCAACGTGAACAGTTTAGCGTAGGTACTTCGTTGACATATATCAATTCTGAGCAATTACTCATGTCGTGTCTGGAAAACTTGCTTGCGCAAGATCAAATGGGAGGGTTGGCGTGTTTTCCTAGACGAGATACGCAGCTTTGCTATCATCTTGCGAACAATTTATATAGTATGACCTCTCTGAACTGTCGCTAAATATACACGTTGCCAGGCTCGGTCTGTAAAACTGAATTAATCAAGACCACTATCTGCCGCTGAGTAGACGGATCTGCTAAACCGATGTGAAGGTTTCCTCTGATTTGTCAAACGAAGTGAGATAACGTTTTCACTGCGGTGCAATCCTGAGAGTGGGTAAAGTCTGCTTTATGTTCGTTACTGACTCAGTGACGTGCAATGTCTTTAATGTGCCTTTCGTCCTTATTGTCCCTCTATAACACATTGACTGTGTCTTTGGTGTGTTTCTCGCATTCTGACACACTCCGTGTACCAGGGGCGTCGATCCGGTTTTAAAAGTGGGGGGGGGGGACGGGGGATCAATTTATATACACATATATGTGTGCATTATATATATATATATATATATATATATATATATATATATATATATATATATATATATATATATTACATGTCATATAATATATATTATAATATGTCATATATATATAAGTGTATGCATATATATATATGTATATATATATATATATATATATATATATATATATATATATGCATACACACATATATATATATATATATATATATATATATATATGCATACACTTATATATATATATATGACATATTATAATATATATTATATGACATGTAATATATATATATATATATATATATATATATATATATATATATATATATATATATATATATATATATAATGCATATATATATATATATATTTTATATATGACCTGAAATACACAAGTAGTTTTTTTTACATATATATAATTATATATATATATGTATATAAAATACATGTCAAATATATATTTTTTAAATATATATATATATATATATATATTTAAAAAATATATATTTGACATGTATTTTATATATATGTACATATATATATATAATTATATATATATGTAAAAAAAACTACTTGTGTATTTCAGGTCATATATAATATATATATATATATATATATATATATATATATATATATATATGTATATATGACCTGAAATACACATAAGTATTTTTTTAAATATAAAAAATAATTCTAAACTAAAAAAGGCTTTATGTTATGCTATTTATAATAGTTGTGTTGGCAACATATATTTGAAGAGGGGCCATGGCCCACCCCAATCACTGAACATTTGGGGTAGATTTTGGACCCAACACTGCTTGCCTGATTCATACAGTGACAAGATGCATGCAGAGCTTACAGGGGTGCCTGTGTAGGACTTCCCAATCCCACCTTTTGGCAAAGAAATTTTTCATCACTAAAATGAGATCAAATTACACAAAGTGCAGAAATCTGCTGATTCCGTCGTAGGCAATATAAATATACACCAGGACGACCAGGCTGCAATCAAAGGGGTGACACAAAAATTAATAATCTACTATGTGCTTGATGGTTAATGCCCATTAATATATCAACACAAGGGTGCAAAATGACAGAGCCCGGCATGATGAATATTTACTGTACTAAGATGAAGTTGCGGGCTGCAATTTATCTAGTGATTTTCCACTAGGTAGTCGGAAGTTTAGTTCTTATTATTAATTTTACTACTAGACCGATGTAGGGTTTTTAAGAGAGGGGAATGATCAGTCTCGCTATATATGCCTATAAATTTGTTTTATGAACTGAAAAAAATATGAGGACATTTCCTATCTGACCCCCTCAGGCCGCGGGGTGGTCAGCGTCCCCCTCGTCCCCCACTGATCAACGCACATGGTGTGCCTGTGTAGAACTTCCCAATCCAACATTTTGGCAAAGAAATGTTTCATCACTCATATTGGAATAAGTTTCAGAAAGTGCAGGAATCCGCCGTAGGCGATAAGCATCAAGCAGACAATGCGGTGAAAGTGCAACACAAATGTCATCATTTAAAATGTGCTTGATGGCTAGAGCCTATTAATAATATCAACACAAGGTTGCAAACTGATAGAGCCCGGCAGCGGCTTACATTTTTCCGGTAGTTATAAACTTTCCGATTGGCCTTTCTGCGTATGTACGACACATTTTTAAACATCAATGTGCAGCGAAATAACAAAGCATTTTTCGTATAAATGCCACGGGCTGTTCGATAACTCTCCTGTGATGACTACTTTGAAGAGTTGTCTAACATTTCGTTCAATACATTAAAATATTACGTTTGTTTAACTAACTACCACGGATTATGGCGCATTAACAGCAAACCATGCCTCAAAACTTGTTTGCTTCGTGTTAATTTGCAATAAATAACTTTGCTGAACTTCATATCGCGAGTTTATTGTCTAGATAGTCCCATGTAGCGGCTTTTAAGAGAGAGGCGTGTTGAGTCAGGCTATATGCCTCGCAATTTTTCTCAACTAAAAAGTGGGGGGGGGGACAATTCCTATGCTGTCCCCCCACCCTGAAAAGTGGGGGGGGGGGCGCGTCCCCCCGTCACCCACCGATCGACGCCCGTGCCGTGTACACCTTTTGGCGGTGTTTTAGTATGTGTCTCCTGTTCTGACTGATGTGTTTCTATCGTTCTACTTGATCCATCCAATCCATTGTTGGCATCTTTGGCGCGCTAGTCACGTTCCTACGGTTTATATACAACCGTCTGATGATGTCTGTAGTGTATTTCTTTCGTTGTACCAAATTCCGTCTAGCTAGGAGTAACCTAGTCATTCTCATAATAAAATAACAACGTATCTGCGCATAAAAAGTACACACGAAATTTCTGCTGTGGCAGTTACGTCCGTATACGAAAGAATACACAGTTCGTTCGAGTCGTTGGGGATCTCGGTGCCGTTGTTACCGCCGACGCGAGCGAGGGTATAGCAACGGCAGCAGCCTATAAACGAGCGTGCTCTTCTATAGAAGACGGATAGGCGGGTTGCAAACCGCCGATATATGTTTCGCTCAATTTGACCGCTTGCAGCTGTTGGTTCGTTTATGGCTGACGCCGCCTAAATGCCTGGGGCGGATGCAGTGACGTGTGGGAGTCGACGACACAGAACTAGGTCGGCTGTGTAACTGGGTGTTCTGCGCATGCTCACCGGGGCATATGCGACATTTTTTCAAAAGCAAACAGAACACGTTTAACGTGTGTGCCCATTACATGGTTTCCTGTCGTGTGGTATGCACACTCGCACGCACTCGCGAACGCACGAACGCACGAACGCACGAACGCACGAACGCACGAACGCACGAACGCACGAACGCACGAACGCACGAACGCACGAACGCACGCCGCATGCTCATACACAAAGAATTGTGTTAGCAAAGCTGCACACTATTAACATTTACAGTTTTGTTATAATAGAAATATACATTAACATTAATGTTTAATGTTCGTCTCTCCGAGCGATATTCAGCCGTCAGTGTAGAAAGTGCAGGGTCGATGTTCTGAATTCAGAACGAGCGCTCCTGGGACCAACAGTCATTCTTTCTCGTGTCAAACGACGTGTGCTCTGGCCACGTATCTGATGCATATTTATATTTCTGTATGCATTGAGTGTACAGGCTTGTCGCGCGATAAAATGGCGTGCTGTAGGCGTCACTGTTCATTCTCTAATAGTGTCATGCATGACTACAAGCAAACCCCGCATCGACACGGTCGTTGGCTCTCTGTTAAACAACTCTCAAAGATGTGCGGCATTCTGGGATGAGTTTCAAGAACATCCGGAACATGGCAGTTTGTCAGTGTACTGTACACGTCATATAAGGTTTTCAGTAGTAAATGGATGAACTTCTGAATATCCATGTAAACTATGCATATGTTTGCCATTATAACGGGTGTTTGTGATAAAAGATGGGGTGAGCGGGGCGTTGGTGTCCGATGGGGTGGGTCCGTGGTAGGCGATGGAGTGTTCCTCTGCCACCCCTCGACAGAGTGACATGGCAACACCCCGGTGTGTCGCCATGTGTCATTGTGTCATCATAGTTCGACAGACTGCGACAGCCGCGCTCGGAGAACAAATATCCCACCCCCACTGTCTCGTCGACTTTTTTCTTGCGCGTCTATCTGTGGCCTCGTTAACGGCAGTCTGAATACATTTAGCCACAAACAGCAATCGGATACCCCAGCAATCCATAGCTCACGCGAATCAACAACAGTGCGCATCTCGCACGAATAAACAGAAATCCACAGCAGGACAAGTAGAAAGCTAAACAACTACGGGTGCAGAATCCAACGACGAGGAACAGGGACGAGCGCCCGAAGCGAGCACAAACAGTCGTTGATATCGGTCGATTATCGGCGTAACTCGGTCGGCAGATTGCGTGGAACTGGATCGGACGATGGCGGGAGTTCGTCATCGAATCGTTACAACTAATGGCGGCAGCAAGGGCGTGTCTGGTCGGTTTCCCGCCAGCAGACTGTGATAAACGAGCTGTTCCGGCACGCCCACGGATTGGTGGTATTAATATGTGCACTGGCGCTGTTGACGAAGAAGAGGATCAGCCATTGGCCGATGGGCAAAGCCTCACTCAGAAAGTGACACTTTTCACCGGAAACCTCTTGTAGCGGGGTGTCACGGACCGAGGTATACCCGTGCCGGAAGTAGGCCCTATTGCAAATGCGTACTGCGCATGCGCGCATGTGCAGTGAACTGTGTTATTTGGACCTTTGAACGTGTACCGCATCAGTTGCCTTCTCAATGTACATGTGCGTAAACAACAAGAGACATGAAACTAGACTTGACCTAGAAAAATTAATGTCTTGAAGCGATAGCTTATATAAGAAATCCTGTGGACTAATAAACCTCGCACGCCGATAAAAGACCAGACTCCGTTAATGATCCGGATAGATAACATACAGGAAATGATAGATGACATACAACGATGACCTGGACACATAAAAGATCTGGAACGATAAATGGTGGAAGAAGTCTCTCAATGTATTTCACCTATTTGACCTGAGGCGACTCAGGGATTCACAGGTAAGCCTTTTCGACTCGCAGCAGCAGGAAATTCGACCTAATTCGCCCAGTCTGTTTGGCAAGTCGACACTAATATAACACGTGCTGAAAATAGCACAGGCGACTGACAGCCTCTGAAAAATTGAGAACAGCTTCGCGGGAACTGTACACCAGGAGTTCTCACTGCGTGAAGCTGCGAAACTTCGGTGTCACGCAAACTTTGCACGTTCGTGTTTCACAGCGAAATAGTCCCGTGTTTCTTCGTTGAAACTCCGCGCGTCTGTGTAAGAAATTCCAATGTTTGAATAATGCCTACATTCATCACAGTATCTGTGTCATAGGAGAAAAGCAAAACTCAAGTGGAATGCAGTGAAAGGGCAAACCAAAGTGAAAAATGATACTGTGGACCTAAATTTATAGCGTACAGTAATACTGCCTGTTGATTTTAGTCTTAAAATGTGAGAACTCTGAAGGGTGGCTATATTGAGAGGAGAGGAATTTATTTAACACCGACAAAAAACAACAACAACACAATGCATTCACAGTATACAATACTGGGAATACACAATTGTAAATCATAGTTCCAGAAAACAATCACTATTCGAGGTTAGATTTATCTTGCACGCACGCACGCACGCACGCGCACACGCACACACACACACACCCACACACACACACACACACACACACACACACACACACACACACGTACAGGCGCGCGCCCATGCCGGCACAGTTCACAAAAACGCACGCGCGCATGCTCAAACACACGCACGCCACAAGCAGGCAGACAGACGCGGGCACACCAGCTATATGCACGTACGCACCCACGCACGCATATACGCACGGACATATCCACCGATTCAGCTTGCACGTAAGCAGCATGCACGCCCGCACATACACACACAACGCCCACACAACGCCCACACACGCACGCACGCACGCACGCACCCACACACGCACACGCACGCACGCACGCACACACACACACACACACACCGATGACTAGTTAAGTTGTTCCGTTGGCCGGTTGCAGACTGGTTCCGCGCCGTGCAGGCGATGATCACGATTGGTCTGATTGGTCTCCTCCTCGCCATGATCCTCGTGTGTGTCTACATGTGTGTACACACCATCAGCAAGAACACCACCATCATCGCCCTTGTCGTCATCTGCTTCCTTTCGGGTAGGTGATCTTCTTAACGCCCGACGAGCCCGAGTTTACTTCGAAGTTAAATTAACACAACAACCTTATTTGGCGTGTAACGCACGTTTCTGTAATATTCACACATAACTGTAGAAGATCAAACGTAACAAAAGTTTCTTTCCCTGTGTCTATCTTTCGTGTAGAACACGTAAGATAGATTTATTCAAAATTGTATTCCCAACATAGAACTTTGACGGTTCCTTGCTCTGTACGTTACTGACATAAATACAAATAATAGAAGCACCACATTGCGCGGAAGCTAACCAACTTGCGAACATACCCAAACCCAATTATCAGATTAGCTATGTACCAAGGCGATTTTACATTCGTTACATGTCACGGGAATTGAAATTGAGGTAGCCTACCCCCGTGTGACCTAGTTACCTCGGTACACATTTAGTGAATAATGTGGCAATCACATCCTGCTGCGAGGCGTGAACATGGCAGGTTCTGGTGTTTATTGTGCGTAATTTACGCGCATTGATTAATGTTCCCATTTCCAAACTTGCTTCACTAGTAAGGCCCTGTGCGTTGTGGGATGTGCAAGCTATAAGGGATATGGGAATGGAACTCGACGCTGGAGGGAGGTTGGAGGAAAAGAGGTGGGAACTGGGCAGTTGAGAACACCATCGCAGTATACGCACCATCGCCTAATGTCTTGTATTGTGAAATTCAGTGACATCTGCAATTGAAAAGGATAAATTGTATGTTTGACGATTTGTTCCCGAGTTGTTTCGCCAATGTTGCTGTGGTTCGTTGCAGCTATATTCATGCTGATCGGCTTCGTCATCTACGGAACGAAAGAAAATGATTTGTCGTGGTCCTTCATCGTGACGGTGATAGCGTCCATTCTGTGCTTGCTCGCGGGCGTACTCTCCACCTTGCAGATGCGCAGCTCTGGAGTTCGAATGTAGGCCTGCGGCCATCTTGAAATCGGAGTAGTGGCCCGAACGCTTTCCGTTCGCCAGACACGGGCATTGGTTGCGCTAGTGCTGATGTGGTGATTTGCAAAGGTTTATTATCTGCTTGGTTGTACGGTGTTTGTTGTTATTACATTTGGCTTTTTGTGTTTATGATATAGTAATAGTCTCTCGGCAGATAGATATTCTACACGAGTAATGTAAAATGAGTAAATGACATCATCAAGTCGGCGGATAAAGAAATTATATCTGAATATTAAAGTTGCCTAATAAAATGTTGCCATCAGTTGAAGCCGCAGAATTGGAATATAACCATGCATATTTTCCCTTGCATGGTGTGGTTTAAAAAATGAACAACGCCTAGGTTTTGCTCTAGAGAATGGATGCATGTATGTAACTGTGTTTTAGCAGATGTGTTATGAATACCTCAGACGTATAGACGGCATGTAGAAGACAATGGGATACGTTTACAATAGAATGTATTATCTAATTAGAATATAGCATTTGAGAGTAAGTTGTGGTCGCCATATTACCAGTCTTACTACACCGTATATTATGCATATTATTAGATGTAGCGTTTGTTTTAAGTGTCTGTGTATAGCTGCTGTTAACTGTTTCCAGGTGATTTGTTTTTCAAGTGTTTATTGTAGATATATTTAGATTAATTGGGTTTTTGTCATTAGTGCTTCATGTGAATGTATATTTTTATATACCTTTTTAGAAGTGTTGCAATAGTAAAATTAATATTTCTACGCATTGCTATTTTTACTGTCGTGATAAAATGCGATATTATGCAAAGTTATTACGTTCATACTAAACCGAACATAGTGCTGTGAAACAGGTCAATAGTGGACGACTGTTTAAAATAGATTTTTAAAGAGCTGCGTACATCTGGTTTGGTTACATCCGTCCGCCTGTAGCATGCATCTCGTCATAGTCTTTTATTTGGTCTTGCTGTGAACGCACTGTTGTGGTAGCAGTGACGGGACGTGAAGAATTTATTGAAGTTAAATGCTAGACATTATCAAATTTGATGGGATCCTGCAATGTATGACATGCAACGGGGCTTAGTCGCATCCTACCACCGTACCGCGTTTAGACATGGTTGTAATTAGATGTAGCCAAACACTACGTTTTACAGAAAAGAACTACTACTACCATGAATACCGGTCTTTTATATTTTTGCATTATTTTGTACTTCGGTTGCGAGACTATAAGCACTGTTTTAGTATTAAAAATGTGTGCAATAAAGTTATAGGATATAAACACACCGGATTGTTGATAATGATTTTAATATCGTTATATCATGTACACAATGACGCAGCTGCCCGGACAACGTAGATGGCATCGTATACTTATCCAGCCTGCAGAAAGCAGACTAACATAATTTTGGTATTGTTAGTATACATCTCAGCAGCTGACACACACGTGTAAAACAAAACAAAAAACAAAGATACCACATGAGAGGCACCTGAAGACCCGTTTCAGTGCCAATAACAGGTGTAAATACGCACCGGACCAGATGCTGATTGTACGCCATTGTCTTGCAACCAAACATTCCTGAATTTTTTAACAACAGTAAAAGACACCGTTCCTACATCTATTGGTCTGGATATAACGTTATCACAGTCCCAGACCATGCAATATATATATATGACAATTGAACGTCTACTAATTCTACTCGTCTGGATATATTTATGGCGTTATCACAGCACCAGCTCAACTTTGAATTTAGTTACACACTCCGATTAATATACATTTTAGTGTTCAACAGGAACGTATGGTTGTCAGAACTCTGACAACGGAAACTGAAAGGATTGAACATAAGTATCGCAGCTAATTTTCTACGTTGCTTTTCCTGAAGGTAGTCGCATTTCTGACCGTCTGATACATGGATATGCGTTTCCACCAAAGCACTTTATAGCATGCTACATTCAACGATGGTAAATGTTACATAAATAATATAGTAAAATTATAAATAATAATTCATCCATTGTAAGTAAGCATGGTGATAAAAACGACCAACAATGGGAATAGCATTTGTTGTGACAGTGGAGACAACAAGTCTCTATATGAACACATGTATGCTTGTTCGATCTTCGCAATCAAGTATGGCCGACTTCAAAAGGCAACATATGTTGCACACCTGTGACATACTTAGAAGCCGTACCCCGCACCTCATTGGGGCCATCCACGAGTCATTGTTGTGAACAAAGAGTGGAACTCGATTGCCCGTCACCGGGATATGCTACACAGCTGCCGCGGATTTGATTGCTTAAAAAGGTAATTTTATAACAAAATTTATACTTCCCTTTGGAAACAACCTGCATTTGCTAGCGTTAGTCTTTGTTCGACATGTTTCGTTGGACAGTAGGTCTTGTCGACAGGTTGAATGAAGACATGCCGTACAGGTGACACAACCTGTATGAATTATGGTTCGTGTGTATCTCTTCTAAATACTTTAATCGTGGGAGGCATTCAACACTCCCAACCAAGAATGGCACCAAGCAATTGTCCTGCTTGTTTCTGTAATAAAACTTGCTTGCCAGTCGACGTCTGTGGAGCTGTGGAACGCCCACTCTGCTCGGTTGTCTCAGACATGCACGCTGGATCTGGCATGCAGACATCGCGTGATTGTGACAACATCTATCGCCTGCGACATGCTCTGGTCTTTGCGCTTCGCGACTGGACCTTCTTCACCTTGCGGCTGCCACTCTTCATCTTATCAGCCCTCGACTTATGCTTTTTTCCCGGGCTGACGCTCTTCTTTCCGGGGCTCGTGACCCTCTTTGATGAGCTTGCGAGCCTCCTTGCCGGGCTCCTTCCTGGGCTCCTTCTCAGCGGGCTCCTTCTTGCTGGGCTCCTTGCCGGGCTCCTTGAAGGGCTCCTTCTTAGCGGGCTCCTTCTTGCCGGGCTCCTTGAAGGGCTCCTTCTTAGCGGGCTCCTTCTTAACGGGCTCCTTCTTAGCGGGCTCCTTGACGAGTGCCTGCCCTTATTCTTGGCAATCCTTGACATGCTCCTTTTGCCTTGGGACTTGCTCCTGCTCCTGCTCCTCACTATGGCTGACTTGGATAGGTGCCTGCTCTTGGTTCTGCTCCTGCTGCAGGCAGCCCTCGACGGGTGTCTGCTCGACGGGTGTCTGCCTCTCGCTGCCATCGTGGTGACACGTTTCGGGCCCCTCCTTGATGCGTGCTTTATCTTCATCTTCAGCTTCCTCACTATCTCCAGCTTCTTGATCAGCTCATCCTTCTCCTTCATCGATTGTGCCTGCAAAATGGTCATTGCATTATAGTCGGCCGTCATGTTGTTATGGATTGTGGCAACTTTGTACTGATCTTGTATTGTATTTAAGAAAAGGACATTTTGGGGCTCGTATATTTAGAGAAGCAAAGGAATCAAACAATAAAAAATATGAACATGTGTGGTTGTACCTATAGCTTTGATTAGCTATTGTATTGCTTTTGCCCAAAACGTTTACGTTAATTTCTACTTAAAAGGCAAAACCTAAAAGGCTTTTAAATAATGAACCACATCACAGAATGGTGGGAAAACATATGAGTCTTACAGCAGTAATGGGCTCTTCCAGTGTCTCTTCCTGGTTCAGTTTAGCCAGCTTTCTCCTGGCCATTCGTTTGCGCATCCATATTCCGTCAGTCATGCGCATTTTGCCGTACACTGCTTCAGCTGTCAAGTAGACAATAATACACATCACGCAAAGGGTACACATGCAGACTTCAGAGGTAAAAACTTCCCATACGGTACTATACACAAATACGGGAAGGTATGCCAGAGTTACACATAATTCTTCATAGGAATGTGAACAGTGGTGTATCGTCTGATATTATCAAGCTATAAAGATAGTTATCAGATTACAGACGGAGCCCAAGACTAAACTGTTTAAAAAACGTGCATTAGTAAACACGAGAAAGGAAACATTTTCACCAAGAGTTAACGGTTGCAATAGTCTACACCACAATAGTTGCACAATCAACACAATTTCCATAGTTATTCAGGTGCCTTCTGGGAAGTTGAGCATTTCAAACGAACTGTGCAAAACTATGCTATGAGAAGTTTGGTGTGCGAGTTTCTGGAGAAGACGGCAAAGTTACTTAACGTGGACTGGACATGGAAGAAATGGCAGGGCAACGAAAAGGGCAGGTGAATGGAGGGAAGAAGGAGATGATCCTGACACAGGTGGGAGAATTGGTGAGAGAGATATGTGGATGGACCGAGAGGGAGTGAGGAATTGGTGCAAGAGTGGGGAGTGATATAGGATCAGTGCCATATAAGGAGAACCAAAACCAGAACGGTCGTAAATGCCAGCCTCATTCCATACTTCAGGCTGAAACTAACCGTTTTATTGTTTTTCTACGTTTACCAGCAACAAAATGGCATAATACACCATAATATTAATTTAATAACACTTCTAGGCATCTAGATCATTGGAAACTCAAACACAGAAATATATTAACAAAGTTAATTCAGCAAAATTCCTATAATAAAGTTGTTAAGAGATACATGTATGAACATTTTACTTGGCTAAGAACCAGAAGACTGAGGTTCCAGTTAGCCCAAGGTGTCTAAAAAAATTATTTCATCAAGATGTGACGATTATATAATCATGCCAGCGACTCCTGACTCATGTTTTATATCGTTAATTTAATATGTGATCAGGGAAGTGGATACCTACCATCTTTTTTCACTTGGCACAACTCAGTGAGGCGTCTGCGGCGATTGACAATAAATGCCTTCCCTGCCTGGAAAGTGTAACATTGGCACTGAGTACAACATGTATGCTCACCGGCTTTGTAATTCTGATTTGACTAGGAACACAATATAAAGGAATTTAACGAAATATTATGTTTTCAATAAAACTAAATGAATTGTCATGTAATAAAATAATGGGATTGGAAGGGAATATTTTAAAAACAAAATAAAGGAATTTAAAGGGGGTTTGAAAGCATTGGGTAAACATTATCAATAAATTGAAAACAAAACAAATATTATTTATGAGGCAGCTTCTGACTCGTCTCTAAACAAGCCAGTATTGTTTCTCTGAGTGAACAGTTAAGGAATTAAGCAGCAATGATGGTAACAATAGAAATTAACTAGTGAGTGAGGTTTTAAGATAATCTTACCACAACGGTTTCCGTCATCGTGCTGGCTTTATTAAGTCGAGGAGTTTTGCTCACAGGCTCTTCATCGTATATGTCATCCAACTTCCTCTGCTGCCCTCTGGTGACAACATCTTCGTCTGGTCTGCCGTGGTCTCGCAGATATTCTTCACCTTCCTGTCGTTACAGAAATAAGTACATATTATACGTAAAAACAAATGTGTCACAAACAAATGGATGTCTTTGTGAGTACTGCTTTGTTTTAACATGACACTGTGTAAAAGAAAGATTCTAAAAGCAATTTTCCTAAAGAAATCTCTGCGAAATCATCTAGTGAACAATCTCATCTAGTGAACAATCAGCAAAAGCCAAATATTCAGAGAGAAATACTTGTACAACTGAGGTGGAAACTGTGAAATGAAGCAAGTCTCATAGCCAAAGAAAAGACATGCTAAACTAGATTCACTGCCACTTACAGTTTACTCAAACTGTACACACACCAGAGCTGTATTAGGGTACAATTTGTATTTTCCATCACACACCTAATAAAAACCGTTATTGCATCTATATTGTGCTGCCATCTGGTGAATGAAACAGCAGTGAATGTGGAATGAAATGGTGTTTGATAAGTAATGGAGTTACAGGTGGACCAAGAGGAACCTGTGGGGCACAATGCCCACCCCTTCCCCCTGCTAAACATTTGGACCTTATTGAATGTGCTCTACTTTCAACAGCATCCACCAGCCCCTGAATATAACAACCAAGTGACTGCCATGTCAACAAAGTTAAGGTGTTTCACCTCTAACAAACCAGATTTATCCATCTTTAACTATCGAGTGAGTACCACATACCACATACCTCAGCTGTTTCCTTCATGGTTGAGTACTTTGACAGCCTTGGTGTCTCATCTTCATCGTCTGGCTCAGTTTCGTCATCACCTTCTGTGTCATCATCCTCTCCATTTTCTTCATCTCCTTCACCTTCTTCAATCGATTCATTCTCTTCATCTTCACTTCCCTCTGAGTCTGCCTCTCTGTCATTCATCAGGTATGGTTTCTTCCACTCCGTCAGGTTCTTATCCAGGTAGTTAGCACCTTCCTGCAGGAGACAACACTAGGTTACTACACCTATATTCCAATTAAATATTATAGTTTTTGCTAACCAAATAAAAAGATGTACATAGTGTGTTCAGGCTGTTTTTCATTTACTAATTATGTAAGTAAATATTTATGGTATACTGCCAGCAAAATTTTGCTTAGTAAGCATGTAACAATGTGGCAGTTTGAAATATTCAACCACCCAAAGCTTGATCAAATTGTTATCTCAATTCAGCCTGCTTCGGCAATATTGCCAATAAAGCCTGATATGAAACTAGATGTATTATTTACAATTTCACCATGCCCTGGATGTGTATATTTAAAATCGCAAACACTTATGGTGCAAACATTTTACGGGGTTACTAAGCTCACTACCACTATAATCACAATTTGGCAGACACGTAGGATGCACAGTTTTTCATGCAGGCGTCTTTTAGTCTGTATGAGATTTGGATTTTGTTCATCTATTTTTTTAATACTTCACTCAAAACAAGTTTTCTAACAGTTTAACATATTTGAAAAAAAAAATTTGGATCAGATATTTTAACTCTGACGGAAGAATGTATTAATTGTTTTGTTAAAACGACAACAACATTACAACACATGATTTATGCATAACCCGGTACCGGTATCACTTAGTCTTAGTATATATAAGTTTAAAAGTAAACACTCATTACCCAAATTTAAAAATATTCCGTCTCACGTCTATACGTAATTTCCATAACAAACTCGTTACTTTTCCGACTATATGACGCTTTACACAAATGTCCTGTACAATTAACAATTAGGCAATAAGCATGACATATGCAGTACGAATGCCTGTAATCGAATCTATTGTTATAACACTCGTGGCTTGAGTTGTACTCGTCAACCGTGGCGTGGGCGTGGACCGGGCCGCGAGAGGAGAGGTGTTTACAACGGTAACTCGTGACAGTCGGTCGTCGTAATTGCCAACCGAATAAAAAACAACTACGAACCTCTGCAGTTCTCTGCATCGTGCCTACACGCGCTAAATCTGGTTTACTCGTGCCCGACATCGTCAATGACTCCACTCAAAATCGCTGGAGTTGACGATTTTATATAAATGTTGTGCGGCAACGGAACACCGAATCAGCGGTTTCGACACGTGACTGCATCGCGTTTTTCCATTGGCTAACGGGGCGAGATCAAACAAGTTGCTACACGTCACGGGCGTACTGCCTAGCGACGCGTTCGGGCTTGTTGAGGATTCATGCAGATTCGGCAAAATTTATTGCACAATGTTCTTCATGTTTGCAAATAAACATAACCCATTACCAAATTGGCAAAACGATAAAATACTGACAGAAACCACAATCTAACTATAATTAGTTAGGGCTGTATATCACTGTGTGATAATTTCATGTGCATTGTTTTGAATTTCCCCAGGCCAAGGCCAAGTTCAACTTTCAACTCACTCGAGTCTCGATCTGTCTCTGACTCTGACATCGCCATTTTATCAAAAAAGATTTAATTTTTGTAAGGTACCAGCTAATGTGCTGATTTCGTACTGTTCAATTAAATACATGTTTTTTCGGCTTATGAAATCCCCGCATGACAACGTATAAGTATTGTACTTCTTTTACTTACACTTTTTTCAACAAATGGTATTGCATGCACTGTCTGTATAATGCAGTAATTGTTGTTGTTGAAAATAAATTTCAATTCAATTCAATTCAATAAGTAAAATGACAGTATTCTAATGCATGAGAGCAGTTTGTTGTCTAAAACTATTACTTTAACGTGATTCCGGGAGTATACTGCCTATCTAGAGGCTGTCCCTATAACATGGGTCAACATTATATAGAGGTTCACAAGGCAAGAGTATCATTTTGAGGAACCATCCCTAGAGTAGGCTGTTTTTTTTTATCGCAGGCATATACGATAACTATTCGGAGCAAATGTCGCGGGAAATCATTACTTTTTGATATTGAATGCCCTTATTATAATATCTATGGTAGGAACTCGTATGTGATCTTCGATTGCACGGGGCTACTCACATGGAAAGGTAGTGAGTCTAGTGACCATGCATGCAGGGGACGTGCATGATCACGCCTAACAATCTCGAACACATGATGCTTGCGAGGTGTTTGACAGTTTGATTATAAAAGTTAAAACGGTGGACCCAACTCGCTCTATTTGTAACACTGATGAAAAGCAACATTATAGTATCATACGTAGCCTACACATAGTCATAGAAACGCAGACCGGATTAATATAATGGTTGCATGGGTTGTTCTGCCTCCGGCTACGTATAAAGGAATAGTTTATTATTTAAATATCAGATGCATTAACAAAGTATAATTGAAATGTATTAAAAATGTTGTAATTATAAAATTATCAATTTATTGCACGAACAGTGGTGCCACGTGGTGCGCTCACCGGGAATTAACCGTGAGCGCGAAAGCGCATAAGTGCTGCCACCAAGCGAAAAATGGGCCAATTTAAACAGCTCAGCGGAAATGTAGGGGAAGGGAGAGGAAAGCGGGCCTCTCTGCAAAATGGGCTTATCTAGCATACCATTTTACAGATAATATGTACTACAATAATGTGTAAAAACTCCATAGTGACCACACATTCAAATGTGGCCTATACCAGCTAAAGGTGCCTTTAAAATACAGTGCACCACAACATGTGTTTTGATAACGTTCTTAAAATTAATTTATATATATTAACAGTTGGGCGTTTCATACAAGTAAATATTTTGAAAACGGTTGAGGTATAAAGACAAATGTCATAAATATTTTAAGACTATTCATTATTATTGCACTGTGCATGTTCATGTTGGCTTGAATGCATGCGTTGGAACATAAATACAAATGTGGCCAGTTTCTTAAAAACGAAGGGTGTATGTTGACTATGTTCCTATATCCGAACTGAGCTAAAACCATTACAATTATCGTATGGTGTGGTGTGGAATGGAGCGGTGTGTAGTGGTGCGGAGTGGTGTGGTGTGGTGTGGTGTGGTGTGGTGTGGTGTGGTGTGGTGTGGTGTGGTGTGGTGTGGTGTGGTGTGGTGTGGTGTGGTGTGGTGTGGTGTGGTGTGGTGTGGTGTGGTGTGGTGTGGTGTGGTGTGGTGTTGTGTGTGCGGACCTGGAAGGCTTTTGATAGTACTGGCGCGTGCCTCTACCATAAGAACTACTAACAGGTAATTTATGATTTTTGACGACGAACCGTAGCTGAATGACACCTGTATTACGATAATGACCACGTGGACATTGCTAATTGTGCATATATTAATTCAGTAAGGGTAGTATATACGTGAGGGCAAAGCTTCCAATTGTACCCTCAGTGACTAAGGGATAAGGCCGCCCTGGCGGACACAAACGCAAAACATAACCTTCCCAGGCTGTTGTGAGAGCCGTGAAAGTGCTGCCACCTCGCGTAATCGAGGCTACATATGGGTATATACCACCAATTGATTTTCCATAGGCGGCCATTGTAACGTTTCTTTGATTTCCCGCCAGGTTTTTCGATCAATGTTATTGAGAATGTCAGACACTAAGTAGCCTCCATTCACACATATAATATATATAATTCGTGAAAATGACATATGTTTTTCTCCTACAATCCATTCTCTAACCTGACACCCCTTCATTTTTGCTTCAATCAGCGGCCGATTGCCAATGTTGACACCTCTGGGCCAAATTACACCTGTATCATACGCACCTTTTCACTGTCTGACAAATTTCATTATTTCGCAGCTGTGATATCACGCTACGCATAAATATCATTTCCATTCAACCAGTCCTACATTTAGTGCTTCCAGAAATTTACAAAAAGTGCACAATGCAGTTCTTTTGAGCAGGACTACTATCAGGATTAATGGCGTAGGACTCCATTTGGTGGCATGTGGCCATAGCCATTATTATACAGTTCGCTGCACATAATTGCCTTAGGTGAACGGCGCAGTATCTCCGATAATCGGAAACGAACATTATTGTGACTACTTCGCCACCGTCTGTTTCCATTCGCGGCGATGCACCTAACACAAGTATGCAATATTTGACCAAACTCTTAAATATTTAATTCCACACAGATTTACACTGTAAAAAGTAAACGAATATTAAATCGATCATCAACTTCAAATCTTCGATTTTGAACCAAAAAATGAGCGCGCTCCGGATACACCCGATGACGGGGGCGACTGCCACGTGACCTGCCGGCCGAGCACGCGCGTCGCGTTTTGTTTACACGCGCGGTTTTGCACATGGCAGCGCCCCATGATTGATTTAGAAATCCCGCTGGGCGTGTCTTATTCACGGGAGGCCGACTCCACGGCTACGAAATGTGCGGCCTCAGTCGCCGCCGACACTCGCCCAGGCGGACGCACGCACGACTGTGTTTGTGTCACCAAATCCGGACGACGACACGACGCTTCACCCGGGCGACGATACCGGATTCGCGCGTTCCGCCGAGACTGTGCCTCTGGACGTGCGTGTCGTGTCGCTAGGCGAGGCGAGCGCGGAAGATCTCGAGAAACGTCGCTGACTGTTCGGACTCGGTCGGCGATCTAATAAAGAGTTTCCTACTGAAACCCGGCAAGTGTCGCTGGCAGTTTCGCCGCGCTATGTAGCCGCCACCCGCTGTGCTGCATTTGCCGCGATTCGGCGACGGAGAGACGTCCAACTGTCAACGGCAGTTCTGTGCCGAGCCGAGGCCCGACCATCCGACAGGAGCGCCGTCGAAACTCGCGCGCGGGACGTCGACTTCCCCGGCTGATCCGCCGCCGCCGTCCGCGGCCCGCCGTCGCATCTCGCTCGCCCCACCGAGGGACTCGCCCCTCTACTGCGAGCGGCCGTGGCTGAGATGTCGAGGCGCAAGCAGGCGAAGCCTCGCTCTCTCGTCGTTGCACGTGAGTTCCTGGGAATAATTACAGGCTACCTGCAGAGGTGTCCGAACGTCTTGTCACGCAAAGGTGCCGGGTAGTGTCCCGATTTATGAAATGGATATGTTGTGTTTATATTATATTGGGTGTCCGTTGTGTATTGTCATGGCTTCACAACCCAGGCGGTAATTAATTTACCTGATAATTGTAGTCACTGCCAATTGTTCAGGTGCAAATGAATGCAGTGAGTATTGAGTAAGTTATAGTAGGGCACTGGTAGCCGAATAACATACTCAGTTTCTTCATTTGTTTACTCAAAATAGTCCCTTTACAACTAACATGACCTTTTATTATACGAGTCCTTTATTATAATAATCCATGACAGGTTACGATTACCCCAGGTTACGCGCGTGCAGTCAATATTTTATTTTCCATCTTTTCCTGTTACTTCATGCAAAAAGGTTTCTACCACCCGTTTAGTTCATTATGACACATGAAGTATTACACTGTACATATGCTCACGTGTACAGGCGTATATTTTACTTCAACTCACATAGGTAGACAGAGCATACAAATTTCGCAAGTAGGCAAAATGAGGTAAACAAGATTGTGTAACCTAGGAAACAGCAGCAAGTGGATTTAGATCTAGATGTAACAAAATATCTTACCCCCTTGGACAGATTTCCCTGGGGGAGACACCCCTTCTTCCCTGGGGAGAGAAGCCCCAGTGTATCTCCCCTAACCTGGATAGCTTCCTTGGTCAGACCCATGCTGGGTAATTTGAAGATTAGGGAGGGCATTGCCTTGTTAATGGCTTCTTGGGGAGTTCATCATAAGACATGTACAGATTTATTTCACAAGATTAGAGCAATTAAAACACAGGTCCTTACCTAACATGTATGAATTGTTTAACTGCATGTAGCCAGGCATGTATTTCTTCTTATTTCTGAAGTAATTGATGAGTTAACTTAAAGGACAAAAAAAGTTAACTGTTTCGTGGCATACACCTAATAGAGTTAATATAAAGTAACAATTTCCACATATACTACATTTTTTTATGCCAGCGGTTTACCAAAATAATATTTTTTAACACCCAGCCATCCAAATACTATGCGCAACTCCATCTTAGACGAAGAATGACGTCACGACGGTGAGACCCTCTCCACGCAGATTCCCTGCATGGGGTTTGGCTGTTGTCATGAAACCGCTGCAACTCGACAACGCGCGTAACATGCTGATGACGGTAAATATTAAGTTGTCTATTATTGTTACCGATGAAATCATCCAATCAACTGATGATACATGTCTACATGTCTACTTCAAAGCATTTATCCTCAAAATGGACCGAGCAAAGTGAACTGTACTTGGACTGGAGGGATTCCAAACAGTACGCCCGCAAATGTGAATCCATTGCTTCAATACTACCGGTTGTTTCAACTATTATTGCAACCGTATGCCGAACAGTAAGGCATAATTACTAAAGTTTACCATAGATTTAACCACAGATTTGGATACACGTCTATAAGCAGCTGCTAGATGTCACGCCAGCTGAACGAACTGTCGAAGACTCTAAGTTGTTGACCCTTAACAACGTCGCAGGAAGCTGACCGACTTCAGCAGAGACATAGAATGCCGCGCGCTGAATGGCCAAGCCAAGTTAACCCTTCACTGATGGCGGCGTCTAGACCATCGTGGATACGTTAGAATTTTAGACTTTAAAGTCACATTCTGAGTAAACCGCTGACGTTAAAAAAATTGAGTATATGTGGAAATTGTTACTTTGTATAAACTCTATTAGGTGTATGATGCGAAACCATAGTCTTTTTTGTCCTTTAAGTTGTTTATTATAATATTATACAGCCATGAGTCCTTCCTTATGGCTGACAGTGCAGTGGTCTATGAAATGTAAACAAGACATAAGAGGGAATGGTAAATTCTTATATAGAACAGTATTTTTGTTCGTTGGTAATTTTCACAATTTTAAATTTTTTGTATCAGGTTTGATGAACTACAATTTGACAAACTGTTCTTATATAAAAAGCAACATCTATGAGAGCAGTGGCTTAGGGGGCGAGCTTTGGACTCTCGACTAAGAGAACCCAGGTTTTAATCCTGTGGTGTGGTGTCAAACTTTACACTCTACTTTGCTCCAGTTCACTCAGCTGTATGAATGAGTACCTGGCTATAGACAGTGGTTAATATTTGTTTGAGGCTATGAGCAGCCTTCGTGCATTAATTGCAGCGTGGCTGGATGCTTACCAGGAAAGCTGAGATGGTGTTTGATTGAACATGTCTGTCAGGGAAGTAAAGTGTAAAGCTCTTTGAGCAATCCTGAGGGCTGGAAACTGTACTATATAAGAACTCACCTTTATCATTATGAACAATGAATGATTCCCCAAGGAAGGGAGGCTATTGTGACACTGCACTCCCCTGGGAGGCGGCTAGCTGGCAGGTGGCAGGCAGGACAGGGTAGCCATGGTGAAGCAGGAATCGTAATGAGACGTGGACTGTAGCTAAGAAAGGTTGTTGATAAATCGGGTGTTAAGAACTAGGAAATGCTAATAGAATTGACTGGATATGAGACGATTCTGCACAGGGCAGAGGACAAGATGAAAATCTCATTGATATTATTTGTTAACTTCCACTAACTAATGAATCATATGGTTGGTGTTATTAATTTAAATACAAATCATTCCATTTTCCTTTAGGTATATGCTGTAGTTTCATGATTTAAAAAGTCTGTAAAACATATTGTCAATTTTTTTTATTTTTTACACATGTATCGCTTTATCTTTACGTGTATCACTGATGACAACATGTGCAACATAAAACTCAACGTTCACTGCCTTGTCACTTCAGTAACATCATACAAGTTTTATTTTTCAAAACACAAAACTTCCACCATGTTTAAAAAAAAAACATGACAAGTCAAATCCATGTCATCCTCTGCCATTCTGTTTCACTCCCAGCCGGTCACCCCACCTGCTGAAGGTCCAAGCTCTTACAGTGTACATCATAATTCAGGATTCAACCTTCGGCATCCTCCCCTCCTTTCACTGCTGCGTCTGTCACTCCTCACGTTCTTAACACAGACATTGGCTTGAATCTGGCAGCTACCAATGTCATTATTGCTTCATTTCCTTGTTATGTATACATTTGCTATCTTCATCTCTCCTGATTCATCAGTCCCGTAGAAAATATTATGCATATTTGCTTATTATTTATTATAATCTTTTTGTATGGTGAGGCTGATCTCAAAATGTCTCCCGGAATAAAACAAATTATTGTGACACATACACGTGCAAGGTTGTCTGTACATAAACTACATACAAGCATAAGCATGCACACCCATGCACACACACACACATGCATGCATGCACACGTACACACACACACACACACACACACACACACACACACACACACACACACACACACACACACACACACACACACCAGTACCCCATATATAGAATCAGCTAATTCTGTTTTATTTAGGTTTTGTTTTTAATATGTTCTTCTTGACGCATACCAGACACAGTACCAACAACTTATTTCCATCGGCAGAAAAACACGACATAAATTAGTCATGGCTTCTTGCACCTTCATGTCTTATTTGTGGACAATGTCAGTGCGACAAAAAAATGACAAGAGGGCATTTCCAGGGACAGACATCCGATGGGACTGACAGTTGGTGGAGAAGTGTCAGGGCATCATCATGACGCCGACTTGTGTGTCCCCAGTTACCACCTGTGTCCCTGTCAAATGCTCTCGCAAGGCTGTCAATCTTGGCTGCTTTGACTGTCCCCAATCCAACAAAAAATCTTATTTCACGAGAGAGAAGTTGTTCAGCAATGTCAGGAAAATTACTCTAGTTCCCCAGCAGGGCTTTATGCAGGACCAAATTATTGCCAGGCACACATGTTTTGGTGGACACATGGATGTTAACTGTTAAGCCAGTTTATTAATGTTAAATGTGTTTGATGACCTGAAATGGACTACAAACACACATGTCACACCATTTACACTCACTTTTGAGGCATAACTGACAATATCTATGGTTTTGGAAGACCATTTTTTGCTCCTTCAATTTTTTACCCGTCCACCCATATTTCTACCCGTCCACAATGGTTTTTACCTGTCCAAATGATGGGTGAACTGGTCTCTGCATAAAGCTATGTTCCCTAGGGGCTGAATGGTCAGTGCATAATCCATGCCCTTTGTGGGAAGCCGAGGGGGAGAGCCAGGCTGGCAAGACATTTCTTGGGAGGACAATGGATGATTCCCCAAGGAAGGGAGGCTATTGTGACACTGCACTCCCCTGGGAGGCGGCTAGCTGGCAGGTGGCAGGCAGGACAGGGTAGCCATGGTGAAGCAGGAATCGTAATGAGACGTGGACTGTAGCTAAGAAAAGTCGTTGATAAATCTGGTATTAAGAACTAGGAAATGCTAATAGAATTGACTGGGTGTGAGATGATTCTGCACAGGTCAGGTCAAGATAAAAAAATCTCATTGATATTATTTGTTAATTACCACTTAATAATGAATTGGTTGGTGTTATTAATTTTAATACAAATCCTTCCATTTTCCTTTAGATATACCGGTATGCTGAAGTTTCATGATTTAAAAAGACTGTAAAACATATTGTCAAACAATTGTAGCTATACTTGTAATGCCAGTGTTTTTACATGTATGGCTTATGATCGAAGCAGTTGCAAGTGTGAAGTGATTCTTGTCACAATTGTTAACCTTGTAATGAAACAGTATAATTTGCTATACAGCTGTATTGAGAATTTAAGGTACATTATATAATTATGACAGTAAATAGAATTGCTTTACCATAAGTCCGTATTCACATTTGAAGATGTAATTATATTTTTTCATCGGATGCTTTACTTGTATGATTTATGCAATTTGTGCCGTTGCACCAATGAAGATTTAAATACAATATTGAACACTGTTCTTTTATATCAACAGCAGGAATAGAAAACTAAGATTATTTTTACATTCTAGTCATTTAAAATCCCCACGTCTATGTACCAGTTATTACCATTGTTCATTCCCTTTAAGGTTATGCAAAAAAGCCTTGTCCCTATTGGATAATAGCAGTTTGACACCGCCATGTAACTGTGGCTGTGAGGCCTCTCTGTCTGTGTGCACACTTTCACTTTATGGTGTAACACATTTCGTGTGACAGCTGAGGATGAGCTGAATACTGAAGATGTGACAGCAGGTCTCCCCGCCAAACCAACAGAGGCCCGGCAGCCGGCTCAACCGAGTGAGTGTCCCACAATTTTGATTCTTCACTTCCTACAAATTTGGCTATTTGTAATTTTGTAAATTTTATTTACTTTGTTAATTTTATTCACTTATTTAAATCTCTTTAATTTTGTTTACATATTTAAATATCTTAATTTGTTATATGTTTATTTATTTAGATTACATTTCATTAACTATTTTATTAATCTACTTTATTTACCCAGCAGTTGTTTTTATAATTTATTTAGATTACATGTCTCATTAAATATCTTATTAATCTACTTTATTTACCCAGTAGATATTTTTAAAATTTATTTAGATTACATGTCTCATTAAATATCTTATTAATCTACTTTATTTACCCAGTAGTTATTTTTTTTAATCAATTTTAATTGTATTATTTAATTGTATTAAGGTAATAAATTTGCTAAGTTACAACTATGGATAACTACAATGTCCTGCACTTCACACATTATATTTTTGTATAATGGACTGATTACAACAGTCAATATATCCTCAGCAGCAGTAGTTATATTATAAAAGGTCATTCCATGAACACCTGTCCACCTTGCATGTGAAGTGTTGCCAAGCAACAGGCTCCAACAAGCTACCACATATGGATACTGCATATGTGGAGCAGCATACATTGCATCGTACGTCTGGTTGAAATTTTAGTTCCAAAAGTGTTTATTTGTGACAAAAACACACAGTGAAGTCGTTCAAGTGAGGACTGTCTGTGGATGGTTTACCAGATGTCATGTGTTGATTTTGAACTGGTAATATAATGCAGGTATATTATTCATGTAAAACTTGATGAAGGTCAAACGCAAAGTTTTATACTGGAACCATCTGTTAAATTTGTTCGATCATTTCAGAATTGTTTTGCCAAAAATCAGTCTGTTCTAATATCCACTAGTTAATATGCTACCTTACTTGTATTAATGCATGGTTCTTGGGAAATCTTTGGATAATTTAAATATATTTAACTAGACTTTTTTCTCACTGGAAAAACTATTGTAATAAAAGTGAGAAGTTTGCTACAAAAAATAGTTAAGTTGCATATATGCAAATACATAGAACTAAGAATGTCCACTCATTTGAACAAAACGTGCTTTCAGGACATTTTAAACGTTCCTATGAAAAATATATAACAGTGTTATTAATATGTTTTCCTGTAAAACATTTAATTTTTCTTAATGTTATTTTATTCAACATTTTATTCAGGTCCTTTACTCAACATGGTGGTACTGTTGTAGTGGGCGGCAGCCATTCGCAGCACGAATGCGTCAGTCCTTCCGTAGAATCGACATCAACCGATACAGAAACTGCTGATCATACAAGTGACGTCAACATGGCTTGTAACGATTGCCCACCAGGTGGCGCCCCACTGCTGAATGGAGTTTTTCACTGCGAGGTCTGTTCGAGGGAGTTTGACAGTTTGAATCGGTTCATGGACCATCGAAACAGAGGATGTGTGTCGAGCGAAAATGGTATGTGTTAAATTATCTAAAATTAATAGGAATCATGCAAAACGGACTACTTTTTGTCATGCT
>OZ024862.1:49919873-50009873 GCA_964017155.1 Oasisia sp. SBJ-2009
CAACTCTCAGGAGGCTGGTCTCGAGGGATGCTCTCAAAATGGAGCACTTCAGAGATGATTGTCTCCAGGGGTGTTCTCAGAATGAAATACGGGATCTACTGAGAGGTGGTACTGACTGCATCACTTATCTGCAGTTTGTTTTGTGACATGTTATTATATACATCCTCAGATTCCACGAAGATTTTATTCTAAGGATTTAGTTGCAAAATAATTTACCTAATTATTACTATTTATTATGTAGTGTATATCAATTTTTTTTACAAATATCCTAACAAAAAATAACACATAGTAATGGGTGTTGATTCTGTGACTTCTGACAAATACAATGGTACAGTCTCCTAACTGGAGGATTGGAGGTTTGTGGTTCAACGCATAACGCTTGTCCTCTATGGCCAGCGTTACAGTAATACATTCGTCTCCTTTCTCCTCATATTCGACTGGAGTGGATGTGTCTAACTGCGGGGGCTGGCTACACCATGGCTCCAGCAGCGTAACGACACGGTCTCGCTGACTCTGGTCTCTAATAAGTGTCTCTACGGGGGTCCACGGCTCCTCCTCCTGCTAGCATGGGTGAGAATTTAATATGTGGCCAGCGCTGGTCACAGTCACAGTTGCAAGGCAGGCGCTTGTTATGGGTTGAAAGCTTCACTGGCTTCCTGCAGCTAGAGGCACTCTGGCTGCCACCCTGTGGGGTAAACTGCAGAGAGTCCTGTTGTGGCTTGGTGGTCAGGAATAAAGGTCCCAGTGGGGGACGCACAGTGGGGGCACACTTGTTGTTCTCCACACAGGTGTGTAGTGTGTACTGGAGGCCGTCTGGGCACCTCACCTGCCCACCTGGAGTGCAGGCAGGGTGTGTCTACAGGTAAATAATAGTCTGTCCTTGACCCGTACAGGTGTGTCCACGTGTGGTCATCCAGGTGTGATGATTCAGGTGTGGTGATCCAGGTGTGGTGATCCACGTGTGGTGATCCACGTGTGGAGACCAGGTGTGGAGATCCAGGTGTGGAGATTCAGCTGTGGTGATCCAGATGTGGAGACCAGGTGTGGAGATCCAGGTGTGGTGATTCAGGTGTAGTGATCCAGGTGTGGTGATTCAGGTGTGGTGATCCAGGTGTGGTGATCCAGGTGTAGTAATCCAGGTGTGGTTATCCAGGTGTGTGATCCAGGTGTGTGATCCAGGTGTGGTGATCCAGGTGTGATGATCCAGGTGTGGTGATCCAGGTGTGATGATCCAGGTGTGGTGATCCAGGTGTGGTGATCCAGGTGTGGTAATCCATGTGTGGTGATCCAGGTGTGGTGATCCAGGTGTGGTGATTCAGGTGTGGTGATCCAGGTGTGGTGATCCAGGTGTGGTGATCCAGGTGTGGTGATTCAGGTGTAGTGATCCAGATGTGGTGATCCAGGTGTGGTGATCCAGGTGTGGTGATCCAGATGTGGTGATCGAGGTGTGGTGGTATGTATCTGCTTAAAGGGATTCTTTGGGACTCAAAAGAATTTCTTTCATATCCTAAGTTATTATGAAAAGGGATTTTTTGAAAACTTTAATCTCTGTAGTGTACCTAGTGCAGTTAATATCATTCTTCCATGTAATTTTATGCCTTGATTTAATTAAAATTAGATTTTATTAATCACTAATATCTATGCCATATATGCATAACATAGTCGGATTGAGGCCAAGCTAGTAATTCCAGAGTTATTTGGGACAGGAAAGAGTTCCCTTTTCAATACGTTATTAGGGTGATTACCGGTAGTGATTAATAAAACATAATTATAATCAAATGAAGGCAAAGTGTTACATAAAATAATTATATTAATTACAAACTGTGTACATCACAAAGAATTTTTTATTCTCAAATAATCCCTTTTAATTATAATTTGGAACACAAAAGAGGCCCTTTAAGGAAATGAGGTGATGTAAACATTTTGACCACTAGGAAAGAGATGAAATGATTGGCCAAAACCAAGTGCAGTAAAAAGTATGGTAGTATATCATTCTCTCAATATCCCACCCTCACATAAGGATAGTATATTTCCTCCACTTATCATGAAGAAGTTTCGGAAATAAATAGTGAAATGCAGTTAAACATGTTCATATGAGTGAGTGAGTGAGTGAGTGAGTGAGTGAGTGAGTGAGTGAGTGAGTGAGTTTATTTGGTAAAACATTATAATACATATATATATATATATATATATATATATATATATATATAATATTTACCGAGGATAGACACATTAGAGCACACAATAGCACACTTGTTTCCAATGTGGTCCTCCAAAAAATACTAAGAATGAATTTAAGAAAATATAAAAATAAATACATAAATAAATAAACACAGTAATACAATAATTAAAATGTAAACATTTTCAAAGACAATAATAAAGGTAATAAATATGTAGATATCTTGTTCACTCTGATGTATAAGCAAATCCACGCGACTAGTGTATGTTAAAATGTATACCGTACGATGGAGCTTGGTGCAGCTAGAAAGCGACATTACATACATTTCACATAAAGCGTCCCACTGTCATGCCACTGTCACGACGCTGTCACGACGCTGTCACGACACTGTCATGCCATCCTGGAGCTGTGCCAATGACAGTCTCGTGACACTGTAACAAGACCTGAGAGGTCTGGCCCGAGCCTTATAACAAGACCACATAGCCGTGATGTGAGCTGAGGACAGTCCCCCATTGTCCGTGATTTCGCTCCAAGACTGTCAGCCCTAGTCCCGCCAACATCATGAGTCTCTAGTGAGTAATGAGTAGTGATTTTTCTCCAGTTCAGGGCCTTTCTAGGGAATAATGCTGTAATTAACTTGCCATTTGGTTGTTGGAGGTAAATCAGCTGGAGAAGTCCCACGGGTGCGATGTTGACTCAGAACTAACCAGTAAGCGGGTCCCGGGGGAAGTGTTCAGTGTTGGACCTCGATGTGTTGGTGTGGCCAGCGTCCATTAATATTGATGTGGGACAAAACTTATTTGGCCGGCAGGACCGGAGGACTGGCGTTGATATTGGCAATGGTAATGAAGTAAAGATGGGATGAATTTTTCATGTTTTATTTTTGAGAGGTGCAGAAGTGGTCGAGGAACCAGCAGCGTGCGACAACATGTTGTTAGCGCCCCCTGGTGGGCTCGTAGTGAATCGTGTGACAACTCCGAACGGCGAGAATTTACCGGGGCTCATATTTGTTAAGATTCGTGAATGTCGCTGCAAATATCTGATTTACCGAGACAAGTTGTACATCTAGAAGATGTCATTCGGTTGTTCAATTAAGTGGCAAGATATGTATCCTATATCAAAGTGTAACTTTTTAATGAGTCTTCTGAGATACTAATAATTCAGTAATAACTGAAGGCATGAAAAATGCTGACTAAGACGTCTTTACTACTAAATAATGTCACAGCCCAGTGAATCTTTCAAAAATTATATATTGATCTTCTACGCAATGGAACAGCATGTATACCTAGAATCTCAGAAAGGAGACCAAAATGCAGGGGCCAGCTTAATCATACAGCTAAAATAGATTAGTGCAGCAGGTTACACTTTTATTTGTGAACCAAAAATCAGTGAGGGTCACGACCAAATAGAACCCCTAAATGTGGATCAGTTCTTGCTACCGGCCTCTTAAGCAGATACTCACTGCTCAGTCACAGATAATTACATCATCAGTGTGACCACCAGATGGCAGCACTGCACAGCTATGCACCAATAATTAACTGTTGTACATCTAGTGTTGTCAGTTCAAGTTGTTATCATAGGTGATAAGTTCATGTCCTGCTCGCTATGCCCCAGTAAACAAGCAGTCCAGATATGTAAATATCATGACCATTCTTGTACAGGATATGTTGAACAATAAGATATACTAGTCGTAGACATGTACTTTTTAAATTCAGTTCAAGTTGTTAACGTAGGTAATTATTTTGTATCTTGCATTCTGCGCTCCAATAACCAAATGTGTTTTGTTCTATCTGGTAAGTTGAACTAAAAAGTTAGCATTCATAAACATTAAAAAAAAAAACACGAAACAGCAGGTGGAGCAATATTGACATGTGTCAATGTTACTGTATTTGTTTAGCACCAAGGCATGGCCATGTGTCTTGCATTTAGCATTTCGCCACCCAAGTTCCATAGTGGGTCAGCCATTAACTTTCGGCAAAGTTTTCCAGTAGAATCTCCTGCCATTTCGCCATGTCTTTAATACCTCTATGACAGGAGAGTACCGCAAAATCCACTTCGTAGTTTGTCAGAATATGATCGTGACTGTTTCACATTCTCTGGTCAACTGTTATTTCTGACTTGCATAACGCCGGCACCGGGCCATCAAGGAAATCGTTTACTCTAGTCGTAAAAGCCCCCTTGCGGCTGGGCAGCCCGGGGGGGTCCACCCAGGGCCCTCTATGTCATTTTTCACTGGGCTCGAGCGATATGGATTTTGCGAGCTGCGTATGAATGTGGCAGGTGCCTGCGTGGACTGGGCGACTCTCTGCTTTATGCTCTACTTAATGCCTGGCACAAAGTGCACTTATATGTGTATGTCTGTGTCACACGCAACATTGCTGCGTTTGTCTCCCTTCATGGTGGTGCCAGTCCAACGGGAAATGCCTGGAATGGCACCAAAGTACAGTCGTTTCTAGGAGGCTGACTGACAGCCAGGTGTCATGATGGATGAGTGATGGGATGTATGTGGTCGTCATGCATGGTGTGGTTGTCATGTGCAGTGTGGCTACCAGATGACATGTAGTGTGGTCATCGTGTGTGGTCATCATGTGTGGTTATCATCGTGTGTTGTCATCACGTGTGGTCATCGTGTGTTATCATCATGTGTTGTCATCATGTGTTGTCATCATGTGTTGTCATCATGTGTTGTCATCATGTGTGGTCATCATGTGTGGTCATCATGTGTGGTCATCATGTGTGGGCATCATGTGTGGTCATCATCATGTGTGGTCATCATGTGTGGTCATCGTTATGTGTGGTCATCATCATGTGTGGTCATCATGTGTGGTCATCATCATGTGTGGTCATCATCATGTGTGGTCATCATCATGTGTGGTCATTATGTGTGGTCATTATGTGTTGTCACCATGCGGTCATCATGTGATCATCATGTATGGACATCATGTGTGCACTGTGGTCATCAGATATGGTCATCAGGTGTGGTCATTTCATGTGGTCATCAAGTGAGGTCATTAGATGTGGTTAATATATGTGGTATCATATATAATGTCACATATAATAATAATGGTGTGACAATAACAACCTTCAATGGAATGCTTCCAAAACTCAAGAGATGTAGGAAGAGGGAAACCCACTTGCTCCCATTATTATTAATGGTGACCTTATCAAAAGGGTGGACTGTTTCAAATTTCTAGGCACGATAATATCTAGTGACTTGCGTTGGGAAAATAACACAGATGCTGTATTCAAAAAAGCTCAACAATAAAAGGCTGTTCTTCCATACATCAAAACAAAAGGATTGATCAATCTTAGAGTCATTAAGCAATATCCCAGTTGTCAACATGTGAATTTGTATGCCAGGGAGCTACGTTTGACTAGCAACATTATAAAGGCATGTGGCAATATTGCGAAAACGGAAATAAGAATAGTCTAGTCTTCTGGTAACGAGTGCAGTTGCAATAGTGACGTCCTCAGTTCTCAGGTTATTTACTCCAAACAGCTCAATCTTGGGTTAACGCAGGAGTCACTGAGGATGGTCACTGCCAGGGTGCTTGTCGTACTCAGTGGTTCTTTTACGTCCCAAATTGAGACGGGACCGACATTACCGTGATTCTCCGATTCACGAGGGATACACAGTCCCCAATGTTGAGAACCAGATTTTTATATCACAACTGCCGGTACCTGGGATCGAACCCGTGCGGCCTGTGTGGCAGGCGGATGTGGTAACCACTACACCACCCGCGCTCTCTAAGGTCATACCACACAAAATTATAATGGCGCACAAACCTTACATTGGCCCTCATTTTTAAATATGCGTTTTGACCTCACAAAATAATTTACTTTACCCTAATAAGTAATTCAACGTTTGACCTAATTCTGACCCAAGTGTTTGTTTCCTTTCAGAGAGTGACCTTAGCGTGGGGTCACAACCATGCCAGTCTTCACCCATGTCGGCCGATAGCCCTTCGCACCCCAATTGTTGCTGCCCCGTCTCACCAGGTGGCACTTCGATCGACCAGACTCTGTTCTCCATCGGCTCAATGGACGACTACCCGTTCACCTGCCAGTTCTGTGAGAAGGCCTTTGCAAAGGTGGACCATCTCAGACAACATGAACAGGTAGGATTGGCCGTGGAACCTAAATGCAGTTTGTAATTAATAATCAATGTGTAATTAGTAATAGCATGTCTATTTACAGCAGCTATTACCAGCGACACATCTTTCTCTCTAGAGGGCGGTGAACCTGTCCTGTTATTTTAGCTTAACAAAGTTGAAACTTAATGATCAGTTTATATTACTGTTATCATTTACAAACAATATTTATGGTATGACTGTTTGTAGTTGTAACATTATTAATTAGTTATTAATATTATTATTTAGAGTGATTCGTGCGACCGGGTGGAAAGAAATACAATTTAATTTTCATGAAGAATTTCTAGTAGTGAATTTCAGTTGTTTTGATATGTGTTTGTGTGTATGTTTGGGTATGGGTACTTGTATGTTGTATACGTGTATGTGTTTGTAGATGTTTGTTTGTTTGTCGGTGTGTGTCTGGGTGTGATATCTTGTGTTCGAGCCATTGTGTGTATGAATACACAGACACACACACACGCACGCACACACACATACACTTGCAAAACATTAGTTTTCCAGTAGTTAAAATAATAAATTAATAAACTACGCTAACAGAAAATCCTGAACACAATCCGCAAAAAAACAGGAAGTACACCGGCAAAAACAACAGGTTTTTTCACGACTTACATTACCACTGCGCATACAACAAAGGGTTTTTTCGTCAATGCCTCCTACATTAAAAGCACCCCCTCTGTCTCCACTGCACGCCTGACATCAAACCAAGCACTGAAACGCTTTTAGGATTAGTGTCTTCTCTCCCGAAGGACACGGCCACAATCCTACAGGAATCACTCCAATTTCGCAGCCAGGAAATTGCAAGTGATTTTGATCACTCGATCCAGTGCCGGCCTTACTAATGAAATGCTCTAGCAGTGTTCCTGTTAGAGTTTCGTCTCCCGCCGGGATTCCGTCCACTCACCGCCAGGCCGGCTCTGAGTAAACATGGATGATGCCTCGAGCTTCGACTGACAGGAACGTCTCGCGGGAATCGTGGACTGTCACGACCTGGCTGCGTTTCATAACTCCAACGATTCGTTAATCCCAGACATCCTAGCGCAGTGGAAATTGCATGCCGTGGTCGCCGACTGCTTAGTCGCGTGTGATTGTTCCGCTTTATCGGCACGCCGCAATAGTCACCTCCCGTCAGCAGAGCCGCAATCTGCAGATCTGTGTCGCTGACAGAATGTCGTGTCAGCTCATCTCTTGCTCCTTTCTCTTTTCTCAGACTGTCATGTCAGCACATCTCTTGCTCTTGCTCTTTTCTCAGACTGTCATGTCAGCACATCTCTTGCTCTTTTCTCTTTTCTCAGAGTGTCATGTCAGCACATCTCTTGCTCTTTTCTCTTTTCTCAGACTGTCATGTCAGCACATCTCTTGCTCTTTTCTCTTTTCTCAGAGTGTCATGTCAGCACATCTCTTACTCCTTTCTCTTTTCTCAGACTGTCATGTCAGCACATCTCTTGCTCTTTTCTCTTTTCTCAGACTGTCATGTCAGCACATCTCTTGCTCTTTTCTCTTTTCTCAGAATGTCATGTCAGCACATCTCTGGCTCCTTTCTCTTTTCTCAGACTGTCATGTCAGCACATCTCTTGCTCTTTTCTCAGACTGTCATGTCAGCACATCTCTTGCTCTTGCTCTTTTCTCAGACTGTCATGTCAGCACATCTCTTGCTCTTTTCTCTTTTCTCAGAGTGTCATGTCAGCACATCTCTTGCTCTTTTCTCTTTTCTCAGACTGTCATGTCAGCACATCTCTTACTCCTTTCTCTTTTCTCAGACTGTCATGTCAGCACATCTCTTGCTCTTTTCTCTTTTCTCAGACTGTCATGTCAGCACATCTCTTGCTCTTTTCTCTTTTCTCAGAATGTCATGTCAGCACATCTCTGGCTCCTTTCTCTTTTCTCAGACTGTCATGTCAGCACATCTCTTGCTCTTTTCTCAGACTGTCATGTCAGCACATCTCTGGCTCCTTTCTCTTTTCTCAGAGTGTCATGTCAACACATCTCTTGCTCTTTTCTCTTTTCTCAGACTGTCATGTCAGCACATCTCTTGCTCTTTTCTCTTTTCTCAGAATGTCATGTCAGCACATCTCTTGCTCCTTTCTCTTTTCTCAGAATGTCATGTCAGCACCACTGGTTGTTTTTGTACATGTATGTCAGCAGTGATGACTGGTGACAGTCGTACAATTGTGTCAGCAATGTTGACACTTTGTACATGTGTCAGCAGTGTTGATGGATGAACATTTGTGTCAGCGATGTTGACAGTTGTATATTTGTGACAGTTGTCAGCAGTGTTGATAGTTGCATATTTCTGTCCATTATCTCCAATGTACAAAGTTGTTGTTTTGTGTTGGTTTTTGCTAATAGTAATACATTTTATTTGATATAGCTCCACATCCGAAATTATCTGTGGCTCTTCACAACATATTACTATTCAAAGTACATAAATAAATAAATAAAAAGGAGTGTAGTTTTTGTGATTTTTACAATTGTTTCATGTTTTGTTAGTTACATATTTGTGGCAGCTGTCATCAGGTTTGACAACTGTATATTTGTGCCAGCTGTCAGCAGTGTTGACAGTTGTATATTTGTGTTACCTGTCAGCTGTGTTGACAAATGTACATATGTTAAACAGTGTTGACAGTTGTACATTTGTATCAGCAGTCGGGATTAGTGACTATCGCACAACTGTGTCAGCAGTATTTCATATAACATTATTTTTTAGATGCATCTCAACAGATTTAAAGCATTAATACATCTACAACATTGTAACACCAATATATTTACAACATTGTAACACCAACACATTTACAACCTTGTAACACCTACACATTTACAGCCTCGTGACACTGACACATTTACAGCCTTGTAACATCGACATATTTACAGCCTTGTAACATCGACACATTTACAACCTTGTAACATTGACACATTTACAACCTTGTAACATTGACACATTTACAACCTTGTGACACAAACACATTTACAACCTTGTAACATCGAACACATTTACAACCTTGTAACACTGACACATTACGAACACGTCAAACTGTGTTCCTCAATGGCGATCATCCACAACAAATCAAAAAGGTGAAAATCAAATAAACTCAACGTAAATTCCGCGAAGAATTTCTGGCCCACGTGCGAGGCACACTGGCTTCGCATGTGTAATTGTAGCGTATTAAAGCCTTTGGAATTAATGTAACCCACCGCTGGACAGCTTTACGCAGACAGACAATGATTGTGGCCTCACTGCAGCTGCAGTGGACTACAGATATGGTGTTATCGCAGCGTGTCGGAGGCTACTGTCGCGGTCACTAGAGACTGCCCTGTCCTCCCGTCTCATACATCAGTCGGCCCGAAGAGACCCGCCATTTTGGTTGACATCTTGCACCATGATAAATGACGGCACTATCACAATCTGTGTCATTCCCAACTTCTCGTGTCCACTGGGAGATTCGGTTACATTTCCTGATGCAATTGTGTCAGTCTATTTCCGGAGCTGTTTGTCGTTTTGACAGTATTCTTGACGATCGGTTTTCGGTTGCAACATGCGTGTTGTTCGGTTCTGTAACTGTGCGCGTTCGGAGTGACTGTGCTGTTTGTGTCTTGGTTCTCAAGCTGTTCATCTGGGCACAGTTTAGCAGTAATGTCCACGTTCTTTCACCTTTTGCTGATCTTTTGTCCATCCACTGTGGGATTTGGTCATCCACCAGAGACTTTGACCTTTCTGTCTTTGGTATCTCTTCTCCCAACGATTGAGTCATTCATTGTATCATTGCATCATCTTCTCTTAGGCCCATCTATTGCTCTTTTCTCTCTTGTCATTCCATTGTTCTCATGGTTCACTGGTTGTCTTCTATTCTCACCTTGTGATCTTGACAATCTTTGTCCCAGAGGATTCTTTGAATATACACAGAGACCCTGAATTTGGAGGATTGCTTGAACCTACATAGAGACCTTGGTCTCAGAGAATTAACTGAAGGTACATGTAGACCTTGGTCTTAGAGGATTCTTTGAACATAATGGAGACCCTTGTTTAAGAAGATTCCTTGAAAACACATACATGCAAAGTTCCCAGAGAATTCATTGAAGGTCTATGGAGAACTTGGTCTCAAAGAATTCCTTGGAGGACATAGAGACCTTGGTCTCATTATCATCTTGTACAGGTCTTACAGTCTCAGAGGATTCCTTAAAGATTGCGGATATCTTGATCATTTCAAATTCTTAGGAAATAATTTGAGGCATTTGTTTCTGAGTTTTTTAAGGGATAAGTTATACTACATACTATTGAGGCACAGCATGTGTATATGCAAACCTCTGCCCTCCCACATCGATAGAAACAAACAACAGAGAGTCACCAAACTAATCACTACATCAGAGATCTGACATGTACGTAACGATTCGGTTATATAAACCCACCCCGTGTAGCCCACTGTCGCCAGAGAGGAGACTTGATTAATGTAGAAATTCCTCCCAGGATCAATCAGAACATTAAAACCACTGATCACTCCAGTGGTACGCTGGGATTTCCTGCTATAAATACAGCCTATCAATTCATTGATGTATCGGAACTTTCACTTCCGGATGCCAGTGTTTAGGAGTGTGACATTTAGATTTTTACTGTAAAATACCGAAACCATGTACATGAATATTTACATAGTACACTATGTTGTGATGCAGATATTAAACGTTATCGTAATTTAAATTTTCAGGTTTGCCATACTGAGAAAATGCCACACAAGTGTAACGTCTGCTCGCGTCAGTTCAGACACAAGCGCAGCCGAGACCGTCACACCAAACTGCACACGGGCGACAGGAAGTACAGATGTCCCCACTGTCGAACTGCGTTCTCTCGGTAAGTTTCAGTGCCATCCAGCCATATGCTACAATTAATGCATGAAGGCTGCTCGTATACATACATATCCACCACTGTCTATAGCCAGGTACTCATTTATACAGCTGAGTGAACTGGAGCAATATAGAGTGGAAAAACTTGCCCAAAGTTTTAACATCGCAGCACAGGATTCGAACCCGGGTTCTCATAATTGAGAGTCCGAAGCCACTGCGCTCATAAATATACATTACGTGATGTGGTTCCAACCTTTCAGAGGAGGTGAGGAAAGGAAAGATTATATGGGTGGTCTTAGTGACCAGCTGTTGCAGCCTACTGATGACCATTGCAGTGACCACATGTCCAGGATGGCATTCAACAGTCACTGCATTCAGCATGTCACAAACAGTCACTAGAAAATCTGAGGAACGACCAATGGGAATGGTAAAATGTTCAAGACACAGAAGAAGGAAAAGATCACAGCTGGTTTGGGAGAGGGAAAGTGAGGAGGGACATGGACAATCAGGGAGGACAAGGGAAGGAGAGAGGTGGCTATGGACAGAGTACTGTGGAAAGAACAGACACAGTGATCCAGAGTATTTAGACTGACTCTCACCTCATACAACAGGGATTTAGGGGGAGAACAATTACTACAAAAGGGAGATCGAGTCAATGTCTCGTGGCTTGTGGTGCTTGCATAGTTAGATTAAAAATAGTCGTATTAACATAAAAATATTCATACATTATTCTACAATATTTTTTCATTCTGAAGATTGTAAAATTAGTATTGTTGTTATACATCATAAAATCAATATATATTTTATGATCTTTATTGAAGTAATGCTTAATAGTTACCTGAACTATTATGTAAATGGGTATTTGTCTAATCAGTATAATAACTGCTGCTGGCCAGAGTATTAATAGTACGTGTAATATATATAATATATGTAATGTAACCCAAATTGAAGAGTATAAAGCCAGTGTCCTAAAATGTAAAATAATGTAATTTTTACAGAAACATTTTGTAGAATATTATTATGTTCAGAGTTCTTTTTCGTACTAAATTAACAATAAAGTAGTGGGGAAACACTGGAAACCTACGCTTACATACAGTCATTTTAGCATTTTGATAAAACATGGACTGCATGGTATTACTGTCATCCAATATTTTAGTTTGTTATCAACAATGAACTGCACTTTTAGTGCATTTACAAACAGTTGACCTATCACCCATCTTTGGAGAAGGAGTAATTAAAGTTTTCCAGAACAGCAAAACATAACTTTTCAGCAGTTTGACTTAAATTTTTTTGATACTCTGACATAGACCCGAAAAGAGCAAATAAAAACGGCTTGGGACGATTGAAAAATTTGAGATTCGTGGAAGTCACTTGAGGCAAACAACCTGGTACACGTAAGCGTTCGCTCGCTCCTCGGTCTGATTCGAGAAACTTTGCCAGAACTATCTCTCGTCGTACAAGTACAAAGCCGACTCATAGACGTGGCTTACTTTGAAATGAGTGGCACTTTTGTGAAGCTGGCCCTACATAGACCCCAGGGTGCAGAGAGATTTATTGATTGCTCAGCTGCGAGACAGTTCTGTGAAAAGCGCATTGAATGTACACGCCGTAGCCTGGGGACGGACAACGACGGGAGCCCACACTGTCGCATTAAAGTAACTCTCCAACCACTAATTCAATTTTATTCGAAGCCAGGTCATTAGGATGAGCTTGTGCACGCCAAGTGCTCCGTTAGAGTCGTCTCGGCACTTCATAAGTACTTAAAGCACGATAAGTACTTAAAGCATGATAAGTACTTCGATTCTTGGATTTTGTTTCGACAGTGTCTTTTCTGTCATACGTTGAAACGTGATATGGCAAATTCATGTTTTGCTGGCTGTCAGGTGGATTGTAATCGTTGCAGATTTTTTAACAGTGTCTCGTCATGTCATTGTTTTTTAATCTCGATAGAAATTGACAACATTTGTCGGTGTTATGTGTATATATGCAATAGACGGTGTCACATCTAAGTACCTGGTGGTAGTCTCATTGATTATGGGATGGTATTTATTGTTTTAGTTAATATTGCTAAACTAGTAAAATAGGATTTCATGCAAAATAATGAAGACCGTTGGAGCACAATGCAACAGAGGCAGGCCTCTCAGTCTAGTGAACTGGGATCAAATCCTGTGACTGTTTAGTCAAGCACCAGCTCCAGAACATGCATTTAGAGGGCGAATCGATTGGAGTATCAATTGAGGGAATGGTGGCCATTTTGGAGCAAGGGTAATTTTGTTCACCCAAAGCTACCTGTGGTTATCAGAAGGGGGTCCTAGGCCGCAATAGGCCCTTCTACGTGGTATCCCTGGGATATGTAAAACACACAACTTAAGTGGAAAACCTGGCTGCTGATGCTGTAAAAGAGTTAATCTGTTGGTGATATTTGATCTTTATAGGAATATTTTACTAGGGCAAGATATTATAATCCAAGCCCCTGTCATATAAAAATTCTTGAGGATGATGTGGGTTCAGTCTGATCTCCGTCATATTGATCTCAAACTCAAGACTGTTGGTAAAAAAGTTTAGACTTTTAGCCACGTTAACACATGTGCCAATGTGGTGGTCTCTGGGAACATCATTTTCTTTTAACATTGACTCCATTAACCTTCGAAACACAAACGTCTGACCACAAGCTTAATCTCTCACTTCAACAAAGTGCCACTATCGATACTCAGCATATTCCTAATCTTCAAATTGAGGAGATGCCAATTCTTCAAATTGAAGAGACCATATCTTAAAATCCTGTTATTTTCAAAACCAAATTACAAAAGGAATTAAACATGCAGAAATTGCTAAACTTATTTCGTTTTGAAACTTCTCGACACGGTTTAATCTGTTTAAGTTAAAGCGCAACTTCGGAACGGTTGCTGTGAATAATGCATTTTAACAACGTGTGATAATAGGCAGGGAAATCTGTGCGCTGCTGTTTTGTCTTCTCCGCCGATTATTACATTCTGCGTAATCCTCGATGTTGTGCATAATAATCCCCCGTGTGATGCGCGCACATCAAAGGCAAGCTGCAGCCGCGTCCCCTGTCTGCATTAGAACTGGAGACCTCGGCGCTAAGGAACACACTAGGCCGGTCCCCAGCGGCCCGCATCACATCAGTGTCGATGGCAGCATAAATTCTCCGTCATTTAAGCCCCCGGCTGCAGCCCGTGTCCAAATGGATTATAATCTCATTATGTTTGCTGGTGGTCCTGCCTGATTTCTCTCACTCCGAGAACTGATATCATGCAACGTCTCGCCTCGCCTTGCCTCGCAATACAATATCTGCAATTGATGAGTTTTAACAGGAAAATTGTACAGCAGCTGAAACATTGGGTATATCTAAAATGATTATAATATATAAATATATATATATCTATGTATATATATAATATATAAAGAAAGTACGTAATTCGACAAATTTCGAGCCCTGATATATATATATATACTGATATAATATATATATATATATATATCAGTATATATATATATATATATCAGGGCTCAAAATATATCAACTACAAAATATTTATATAGATATTCACATATATATATATATATATATATATATATATATATATATATATATGTACACATATATATATATGTATACATATATATAAAAGAAATTTATATATAATTATATAAATATCAGGGCTCGAAATACAAGATATTTGTATAGATGTTCATATATAATTTGCTTGAAATTCATCAAATTATCTTCTTGTCCAGTGGACACATGGAAGCAAATCTTCAGTTGTCCATATATGTATATATATGTATATATATATATATATATATATATATATATATATATATATATATATATATATATATATATATAAAATATACTGGTGAAAATGCCCATCATCTAGACTAACAAAGAAGACATTCTCATATACATACATAACATTTGTTATTATGTAAATTTAAGCAGTTTTTGGAGTGCAAATTATGTGCCATGTGCACCATTCATTGGTAGACCTTGATCCAGTCTCAGAAAACATTCACCACTTTCAGCACATGATATGTCCTCAGTAACAGGTTTCTTAATGTTCTGGATGGTGTGGTTATATTTACTGTTGTTCAATCTTTGTTTCTGTTTTATTAAGCTGTCTTGTTGCAATGATCATAATCCAAACAATGTGCAAAAAATTATATCTTTCTGAAGATGAGATGTTTCTGATTTCCCAAAGTTTTTCAGTCATTGAATTAATCAACTTCCGTCTCAGAAAAACTGACATAGAACCTATTGACAATGCAGACAGTGTGTGATCTGTGCTGACTTGTCTCGACCTGTCCTGATTCAACTTCATATCTCCTGATTTATCATGATCCGTTGTCTTTATTTTTCCCGACTTCTTGGTAGTATTCTGAAGGTGAGGCGTCAGTGAACTGGCATAATCCATAACATCCTATAGACACTAGCAAAAATGTCCATCACCTACCATGCAGATGCTGGTGTGGTAGTTGACATCCGTGATAGGAATATTTACCGAATGTTATAATGCACAGCATTGTTATATAAACATTATAAATTATAATGCACTTAGAGTTACAGAGTTATCAGTTGCTGTCGACTTCCGCTGGATAACTTAGTTTGATGGACACATGTATGTTAACTCATATACATACAAACCAGTTGAAATGTGATTTACAATGAGAAACAAACTACAAGCACACGTGTGACACCATTTACACTCATTTTAAAGGCATAACTGACAATATGTGTGATTCTTAGAGACCTTTCTCGCTCATTCATTTTTTTACCTATCCATTGATATTTCTACCCGTCCTCCACAATGGCTTTTACCTGTCCAAATGACGGGTGGCCGTGGATGCTGTGGCCATGAATCAGGTTAAAAACCTCAGAGATGAGCAGATAACAAATGTCAGATGCTCTGATTTCTGTTGATCACCTGAAGATTTTGTAGCAACTTTTATAAAGGTAATTCACTGCTGAATGCTGATATCTTATCATCGAGATATCATCTCCCATATTTTCCAGTGTAAGACAATGAGCAGCTGTTAATATTGGAGATGGCTTTGAGGCTTAAAATGGTTTCTAATTTCCCAGCAGATTTGTGACATTATGTTTCCTGGCATCTTTACGTTACTTTTTCGGTATAATTCACGAGTTTACTTTCCTTATGCGGTAGAGTCAGAATTAATTACATTAAAAACGGTAAATAATCCGCAGCAAAAAATCGGCACGGGATCGTTTTCTAGGAAATGTAATGTCTTCGTTCCGGAGTGGTAAACATTTGCCCCTGCGGCATAATCTCCGAAATCATTCATCTTTAGTGTTATGATTTATGTGGTGGAAGCACTCAAGTTTGTCATTGCAATCAGCCGTGGTGTTGTTTTAGCCCGGTGCATTGCCATCCATCTGTGCGGTGTCATGCGGCCGTGATTGTCGAGAATTGCGCAAACCTGTTCCACCTTGCCACGTCTTCGGGGATGGATAAATAACCCGGTGGCCCCCAATTATCACCTTCGATCCGCGCGTCCCAGGGGTGTTGCCACGGAAACCGATGCTCACGGCACGCCCGTCTGGAGCGGGTTACCGTGGCGACTGGATCGTGACTCGGGCCGAGGCGAGTGTTCGGCAGACAAATACAAAGTTGCCGTGAGCAATGAGGCATTTCCCATGAACGGCCGTTGGGACGACGGCGTCACACTTTCAATGTCGAATGGGGGTTTCCTGTCCACAGATTGATTGATATCTCCCAGTGGACATCCTCAGAATAAAAGCCGCCTTTTAATGCATGGACGCAGCACTTGCAGACTTGCTCCGCCGGGACGTTATCGCAAACAAGAATCGTGACGTTATTGACCACCTTGTTCGTGAAAGTGGCAGCCCCACACTGTCTGAATGCATGTGATTTGACAGTTGCGTTTATCGGCAGTCTGTTTCGACTATGAGCTTTCGTGTTCATGCCTTGTTTTCGGTTTGCACACTAGGTGGCAGCTGTGTGTTGATAAAATGCGGCTTCTAAGTTAGCTGGTCTAGTAAATTGGTACAAATCACCTTAATTAATTCTGGCTATTGTGGTCAGTGTATCTTATAAAATGGATGTCAAATTAATTTATGGCTTGCACGGGTGATGTCACTGTCTGAAGGATAGTGTCATTGTCTGAAGGATAGTGTCATCATTTGAAGTGTGGTGTCATCATCTGAAGGGTGGTGTCATTATCTGAGGATGGTGCGATTATCTGAAGGTGATGTCATTATATGAAGGGTGGTGTCATTATATGAAGGGTGGTGTCATCGACTGAAGGATGGTGTCCATTATCTGAAGGGTGGTGTTATTATCTGAAGGGTGGTGTCATCATCCGAAGGGTGGTGTCATTATCTGAAGGGTGGTGTCATTATCCGAAGGGTGGTGTCATTATCTGAAGGGTGATGTCATTATCTGAAGGGTGGTGTCATTATCCGATGGGTGGTGTCATTATCTGAAGGGTGGTGTCATGACTGTCATCATCTGAAGGGTGGTGTCATCATCTGAAGGGTGGTGTCATCATCTGAAGGGTGGTGTCATTATCTGAAGGGTGGTGTCATTATCTGAAGAATGGTGTCATCATCCATACAGTGGTGTCATTATCTGATGAAGGGTGGTGTCATCATCTGAAGGGTGGTGTCATCATATGAAATGATATGTGATATATGATAGAACAGTAAAATAACCACATTATTTGTGATCACAAATATAAACATTGCCACGATAGTGTCAGTTGAACACGTACAAGCAAGTACAAAGTGTAGGTGTAATGTGTTTGTAGCAAAGTGTAGTACTGTACGATGTATTTGCAGCACGTGATTCAGTATACTTACATGTCATGCTTTCAGGAGCAGCCACTTGAAGATGCATCTGAAGACACACGTCATCTCCTCATCAGCAGACGCTGACACTTGTCAGCACTCGGACGGTGGGACTCCCTCCCGGCAGTGCTCCCCAGGTGGCAGCACCAGTGGTGCGAGACGCGGCAGTCAGGTGTTCAGCTGTGGCCAGTGCTTCCAGAGTTTCCGAGAGGTCAGTGAAATGGACAGTCACATGTGCGTCCAGCGGACGTCTCCGGAGGGAGTGGTCAGCGACAAGACCACTGCAGGTCAAGAACCGCCGGACAATGGAAACAGGACACTAGGTGGGAAGGAGGTGGGTGAGATGCTAGCTGGTCCGAGATGCTGCCCACTGTGCTCCCTGTGTTTCCATGACGTGGAGCAGTTCTATGCACACCTCAGCACTCATGAGCTCGACGAGAAAGTGTCGGCTCAGATGGACAGAGACGGACACAAGGATAGCACTGTAGTGGACGGTGGTTCGTACGAGAAGGGGTCACCCTCCGGCCACCCGTCACAGATGTGCCCGTTCTGTAAGCTGGACTTCGACCAGACGGATCTCCTTGAGGCACACGTGCAGCTGATGCATGCTGGGAAGAGCGAACATCTGTTCTCGTGCCAGTTTTGTGAGCTTGCCTTCGCGTCGATGCACTGGTTGTCGGAGCACGTCGCGGAGTGTCATCGCGATGTCATTGTCATGCACGGCGTGGTCACCCAACGGCCATCGCTGTCGCCTGATTGTCTCCCACCGACATCAAACAGCGCCGCAGCCAACATCGTCTTCTGCTCCCAGTGCACTGTGGGATTCCCAGACATCTATGCTCTCGGCCAGCACATCCAGCACGTGCATGGGTTCGGCACGTCGAGTCCTCGCGATTCGTCCCCACCCACACTGAAAAAACGCCTCACAACGTCACGGGGAAGTTCCGTCACAAAGGAAGCTACAACATACCATCCGTACAAAGACGTGAAGAAGAAACAGAGCGTGACAGTACAGCAGTCGTCAGTTGAACTGTCATATATGTGTGACTACTGCAATGCAGTGTTCACCAACGTGGCATCGTACCAGACCCATTTGAAATACCATGAGAGGGAGAAGTCTGTGACATCGGGGAGTGCCCCAACGCCGTACGTTTGCCACGAATGCGACGCGACGTTCGCGCAGGAAGACGAACTCAAGAGCCACACGTTCACACACTACCTCGTGGTGGCGACCGAGTACGGCTGCACCAGTTGTCTGAAGTTGTTCACGAAACCCGACGAATTGCAGAAGCACCTCATGGACATCCACGCTCACCACTTGTACCGCTGCTCCCTGTGCAAGGAAGTGTTTGACTCGAAGGTCAACATCCAGGTTCATTTCGCCATCAAACACAGCAACGAGTGCAAGCTGTTCCGATGTGCACGCTGTCGATCGGTGTTCCGGTCGGAAATGGAGTGGCAGCTCCACGTGAAGGTGCATCACCTCGGCATCTCCGATCCATATCGTTGTTTTCTCTGCAAGGACAGCTTCAGCGTTGAGGCCGAGCTCGAGACTCACCTTGCTGCCTCACACAAGAAGCAATTCGCGTGTCCCATCTGTGAGGATGAGACATTCCACGTGGAGTATCTGCTTGACAAGCACATGCAGCATAAGCATTCTGTCGATGTGTCGTCACCAAGTTCACCACAGTTCCTCAAGGTCACCAGTGCGTCATCAGCAGTGTCCGTATCGCGCGAGTCGTCAACTCCGGAGACGCTGAAATTGTTGACGTCCGGTCGACGTTCCGTGACTGAGTTGATTTCGCCGAAGACATCGCAGTTGTATAAATGTGAAATCTGCGATTTACGGTTTGCCGAAGAGATGGCTCTGCAGCGCCACCATGTGAACAGCCACAACATCGTATGCGACAAAGACCTCGGCATATCGTTGAAGCTGGAAACGCCGCCGTTGTTGAAACCGTCGAATCACGTGCAAGATAAACATCACGCGACGGGTAGATCGTGGCCGAATTCAAACGACAGATCCACGCATCAGTGCGTGAGGTGCAGCAAGTCGTTGAAGACACGCGGGGAATTGGAGAAACACATGAAGACGCACCACCACCACGTGCAACAGCAGCCGCAGCAGCACCACGCCACCGCCGGCGCCAGTCACAAGTGCAATATCTGCGACGACCTCTTCGCCAGCGCGAACATCCTCGCCGCGCACAAGTTGACGCACTGCAAGGTGGCGCAGGGCAACGTCTGCGTCGTGTGCAAGGTGTCGATCACGTGCGAGGATCAGTTCTACAGTCACACGCAGCAGCACAGCATCCACGCGGCCAACATGCAGTGTGTCGTGTGTCGTCAAACCCTCGTGTCCATGTTGGAGCTACAGATGCACGGTAAACACCACTTCCAGACGAGCGCCATCACGCCCCCGACTCAGCTCTACACCTGCTGTCTGTGTCTGAAGACGTTCGACACGAAAGAAAACCTCGTGAGCAAACTCAACAGCTCTGGATCGGAGTACCACATTTGTAAGCCTTGCTTCCACGGCGAGACGCCGTCGACGTTGACACTGACGTCGCCGACGGAGCATGGACGGTGCGTCACGTGTGGTGTCAAGTTTGAGACAGATGCGCAGCTGAAGGCTCACATGGTGCAGCACCAGAAGACGTACCAGTGCATCAAGTGTCAGCAAACATTCGCCTCCGAGTACGACATACAGATTCACGTCGCCACGCATGTCATGCATGAAGGTAATGGAAGCAGTTCTTTTTAGATTAGCGTTTCTGTGACGTGATCATGTGGACTTTAATTACATACATTTACCCATAAGTTATACAATTCATATAACATAATTATTATGCAATTACTATCATTTTTAGCATTTTAGTATGATAATTTTTATGATAGATTAGCTATGTTGTTTTTTGTTTACTCATATACTTTTTATTTTATTATTTTTATTTTACCATACTGAGAAATAATAAGTAATGTAACGACTGTGTTATTTTATTTTACTGTCTCATGTATAAGGCTTATATTTATAATGTTTATATATATTTATTTAAATAATAATTTATTATTCATATACACGTGTAATATATATATATATATATATATATATTTTTTTTTTAATAATAATTTATCCAATTTTAGCTACTATTTGTATATTTATGTAAAGCGCCTGAGAGCAATACTATTGATTCAGGCACTATACAAATAACTACGTTAACTATGGTTTTTACCCATCCAAGTGATGGGTGGACGGGTCTCTGCATAAAGCTATGCATAAATATATATATATATATATATAAATGGTTGACTGTTTGTCCAGGCAACATCCACCAGTGTCACCTCTGCGACACACTATGCGAGTCTCCGGCCAAGTTGCAATGTCATCTCATTCAACACACCTTCACCACCAGCGACATGAAGTGTTCAGTGTGCAGTGCCACCTTCAGCCAGGCGAGTGCGATACAACTCCACGTGCTCGAACACGGCATCGGAGTGCGACCGTACTCATGCAGCGAGTGCCAACAGAAATTCTTCTTCAGTGCCGAGCTGCAGAACCATCTCTTCAGCCACCAGTTGCCACGGCAACCGGTACCGCCCGGGAACAGTCCGTTGTCGACGCAGAACATTGCAAAGAAGGCAGTGGTCAACGCGGACCAGCAAGGAGAGGGGGATATACTTTGTTCGCTCTGTCCGAAGATGTTTAGAAGCATGGCTGACATGCAGCATCACTATTTGGTGGCACATTCCAACATCGAGTTGATCAAGCCAAAGACGGAGGTCATGACCCAGCCACAGGAGAAGGCGACCAATGGGGAGGCGGCATTCACGAAAACAGGTAAACATTGTTTCTTGTTTCATGATCTGCTCGACAAGTCAACTTGAAGGTTTGTAATAATCCACTGTACTTTTGTGTAAGCAACTGTCAAATTTTTATTTTATTTTCATAACTTACCCCAGACATTGAAACTCAGGTTCTCTCTTTGCTCCTTCTTACTGTTAAATCAACTGCCATCGTTTGAAACGTTACCTCCTTATATTTTCTCCCTGGTGTATTAGTTCCATCGTTGACAACTTGAGTGCTGCTTGTCAGTTTTAAGGTTGACAAACCCTCTTGTTTTCTTGCACCTCTGAGCTGGGTTTCGAAGGATTCAGGCAGAAAAGAAGTGATGTTATTGGTATGCATGTATAATGATGGTACCATACATGACAAATATTAATCCCTCTTCTTGTTGGTGTTATCCTTTTGAGAGAACTTATTTTTTAACTGGGTCTAACTCCACTTCATACCTTTTCATCAAATGTAAATGTCGATCTGATGGTAGATCTGCCAACAATCAGGGGCCAGTTTCGCGAAGCACACTTACGACATTGTAGCAGTTGCTAGCTAGTTGAAACCCTAAAATGTTGTAAAGTTACACTAGTTGTATTTCACAACTCTCCTAGTTGCCCTTAGCTGCATCTTGAAATTAGTAGGTGTCCTTTAGATTCATCATAGCTTTGCATTTAGTATACGAACAAGCAAAGGTGGCAGCTTAGGAGAAAAGGGGTGTACAGAGACAGAACAAATATAGGGAATCCCCACTGCGGCCTAATTAGGTCAGTTCTATGTCAATTTAGTTACATGAATGCTAAATTGATCTCATGAAACCGGCCGTAAGGTACATCGACTAGTCGCTGTTACCAATAGCTATGGCCAGTACTCTGCCTAGCTGCGCGTAAAATTACTCCAGTTCGTGAAACTGGTCCCAGATGTTCATTTCGTGATCAGATGGCCAGCTTAGTCTTACATGTCTGTATTGTCCTGGAAATAGGCTGGAATATCCTTGACCTTCACCTGTGTTCATTCCATATTTGTCATGTAATCCATCGTTTCATTGACACAACAAAACCCGACAATAGAAACTACTGTGTTTCAGTCGATCAGTAAATTAAATTTACGTAAGGCAATGTTTCAGTATTGCATCAGAACACTCAATTTTATGTCCCAAACTCACAACTCATGATCTAAACTAAATGGGGAAAAACAGTTGTGACACATAGTATTAGTAATAAATGTTATGATGTAAACAAAGGGGCTTTGTAAATAAAAAAAGAATAATCCCAGAATAATTTGGTTGTGTGGGTGGGTGAAAGGCCCATTGTGAATAAATGAAAATGGGTTTATATCTTCACAGTGGACACAAAATGTGGACACATTCTGCTCTCTTTATACATTTTCAGCTGGGCCTGATATTGTAATTTTATTTCTTGATATAACAAACTAATTGCGATATACTGATGTGTAATATGTTCCAACCATTCTTTTCGCCAGAAAGAATTGGGACACTGTACGTATTTACCCCTTGTAATTATTTTGCAACTCCGTCCCTTGAAGACAGATATATATATACGTGTATATATATATATATATATATATATATATATATATATATATATATATATATATATATATATATATATATATCATTGTATCACTGCAGGTTATTTATTTATTTCCAACCTTTTTAACAATGCGTCAGTGGGTATCATCAGTCCTATCCAAATTTGTTTGGATTACTGGATTTTCTTTATTTACAAAGCCCTTAATTATTGTCTGTGAAAGAGACCAGCAGGGGACAGGTCTTGTGTTAGTTCCCAGTGCTCCACTGTGTGTCACCACTGCAGGTAATTGAAATTATCAGTCATGTGATTGGTCAGTGTGGTCCCGTTTGTGAAGGTGGTAACTGGAAAAAAGTATCAGTTGTAAACTGCATATTAGGGTCACCCTCGGAGTCTGGACCAAACTGACCTATATAGTAGGGTGACCCTATTAATGGGACCATTTTCCTATAATTTACTATACAACTGTATATGGAAATAATTCGTGGCTTACCATGATGAACAAAGCGAGGTTTGACTGTGAAATAGTTCACATTTAGTTAGAACTGTATGGACAATATTTAGCCAATACTGTAGTTTACGTAAGTTATTTATTTATATTATATAATTTTATATATTCTTATTAAGTATGCATTTGATCTTATGTAAAATGTTTATTGTAGTATAGTGATTACATGTTCAACATTGTAGTATTTTAAGCACTTTTGAAGTTACATTTGCATCCAGAAACAAGGCGCTTATATAGTTACTATTACTATAATTACTACACATGGACACTTGCATTTTGAATTGGTGTAGTGGTTTGTTGTGTTATGTCTCTCCAGACTTTCTGACACTCCTACCTTCTTCTTGTCAGCATTGTACTGACAGGTACACCTTTGTTCTTGGTTTCCAAGGTGTGGGAGCAGCACAAGCTATTAGTATTATTAGTCTCTAATTGCATCTTTTTTTGTCTTATTTTTTTCACATTTCCTATACCATCTTTATAGCATAATAATAATAACATTTCTAAAATACCTATATCATCAAGTCAAGCCCAGAGGCACAACCTACGAAGCCAGTAGGCGTCTGGAGAGGCTAGAGTCATCATTGGATCATGTGATCGCTGAACGTTTAATGTATCACATTAAAACATCTTTTAATTGCTCAATCTTGGCTATATAATTATCACAGTTCATTCCAGCTGAATGTTTAATTATGTTTGCATAAAGATGCACACTCATGCATATGCACACAGCTGAATATCCAACACAAATTTATAATGACTAAATGATAATTTATTCAAACATACATGTCTGTATTCTGTATATAATGTATATACACATTCTGTATATAAAATATAATGTTAGAAAGATCTAAAGAAATATTACGTGTTTTTCCTTCAGGAAAGATGCACTCCTGTCCTGAATGCCACAAGGAATTTGACATGGCAAAACATCTCACGATACACTTGCGGTCGTACCACAACATCGGCAAGCCGTTTGACTGTAACATCTGTGGCAAACGGTTCTCACGTGAGTGGTTTTATGGGGCGTAACGATCAATTATGTTTAGACCTTCACCGGTAGCACGTTACGATCTTATCTTAAGATTTATCCGACGGACACGTTTGTGTGACGAAGCGTCAATGAGTACACTTGTGTAATACAACGGAAGCGTACTTTTTATAATCTACCAACAAACACGCGCTTACGTAAACAGAATAGTGCAATTATTCACGTGTGGGAAGACGGAGTTTGATGAGGAGAGACAAAGCCAGCCTAGGGAGAAGGAAGACAGGATGGCACAGTAATAGCAACTCCCTGTTGGTCCATCTTGTCCATTACGGCTGCCACTCCAATGCCCCCGACACTATCCCGCCACTGTTCCACGCAGGCACATCAATCAGAAACAAATTACTGCCTTCCAGTGGGAACGTCAGAAATGCAATTCCACCGAGCCTACGGGACGTCCCTCCACCGGTGCCGTGCAGCATTTTACGGGCATCCAAGGATCGCAAGGCTTTGAGCAATTAGCCCGGTAGACAATGGATTGGGACGTAGCAAATTGGCCGCGATCGGGGGACACGCGAACGTACAGCGGTTTAATGTTTTAGTGTGCGTCGTCGCACGATTATCATACAAAGTCAGTTAGGATCACGTCGAAGCATTAGTATCGCTCTGATGTGGTTATATGATAACCAGGGGACTCAGGGTCTGCGGAAATCCTCTCGGGTCCTCCTCATAATCTGTCTGCATTTGAATAATATTAGGTTATAGGGTCCCCGCTGACTTCTCCTCCTGCCATCTTGCCCTGCCTTCTTCCATCGTGTTGCATTCACTGTGGATTGAATTTTTGTTTTGACAGATTGTCGGCGTTCGAGTAAGCTTCTGCAGTGTATCAACATTTTAATTTTTTTTAATTAATGCCTTAAGTTTGTACTCAATGGGGCACTTGTGCAATGTAACTAATCTTTGTTAAAATGTGTAACTAATAGTATTTATTATATTTCCAGGCAACGACAACTGCACTTGCGCAATGTAACTAATCTTTGTTAAGATGCATAACTAATAGTAATTATTATATTTGCAGGCAAGGACAACTGCAAGGCTCACATGAAGTGCCACCAGGGTGCGCTGCAGTGCCCGGTATGTGATAAGACGTTCCAGCGGCAGATTGCCCTGGAGGAGCATATGGCGATTCACTTCAAACAGGTACCAGCTGAGTTTGAATCGTTGCAGTGGGAATTGGAAAGTTGATTAATATTGAAAATATGAGATAATTGTTAGGTAAGTCATGTCTAGAAATGTTTTCATGTTGACTTAAGAATTTAATGTAAAATATTGTTATTTTGAAAAAAACATTCAAATTTGTTATGCTGAAATTGGAAACAAAAACAAGCTACCCCGTTGTGTGATGGCGAACATGTCATGTGACCAGTTACATGTCATGTGACTGATTACATGTCATATGGCTGGTTACACATCCATATAAACTTGCTATTGTATTAAAAAAAAATAGTTAATCAATGAATTCATTTGTATGATTACATTGTAACATACAATGCAATTTTTTTAGAACTTGCGGTTTTGAAATGGTAACATATCAAGTGTATTCGAGTTATGAATAGGAAGAGATTTTGTAATTGTGACTATTATGCATAATGAAGAAATTGCAGTCAATGTTATAATCACTCTTACAGTAAAATAGTCACCTTGATAATTCAGCCACTCTTCAGTTAGCGTCACTCTTAAGTTTTAAATTATGTCTTTAATTGTCAAGTGTAAATAATTAGCCCTGTTAAAACAGCCAAACATTAGGTCCAGCTGCGAGAGAAGCCACCGTACGGTGTAGTGAGATTCCTTTGACTGTCCTTGAGCTGACCTTCAGTGTGTCAACTGTTCATATCTTTCTTACTAACCCAATTTGTGAGGCTATGCTGGCCCTATCTCGGGATCTTCCGCTGTAGGCGAGGCTCATTGACAGTTACTGTCATAGAACATGTCGTTTCTGATTCCCTTCGGAAACATAACTTCTGTATTTCATTCATGGACAACTATATATTGTAGTATTCAGCCCAATTTCTTTTTACTAAATGTTATATGTCATCTGTTTTACTGTTATGTTTTGTGCATTGTTGTTGATATTATTAAGGATTGTGTTTCTTAATATATAAGCTTTAAGTAAATTCATACCACTCAAAATACAAACTAAAACGATGGCAGTGATGCTAAAATATCCAATGAATTAAGTTAAAACATAAATATAAAATATACAATAAATATAAAATACATAGGGTGTAAAAATAAAACAGGCAATAAAAAACTTGGTTACATAATTACAACAGTTGTAAAATAAACCTTGGTATTATTGTGACGTTGTTGATCAACTGACAATAATTTACCTAGCATATCTATGTGGATATTTTAACATTATATTCATAGCTGGTTTGCACCTTTGCACGAAAGTTTCATGGATTAATCTACAACCCCCGAAAGAAGAGTAACACCACGTCCATTTTATGATTTCTTAACACACCGTAGAATGTTTAAAGTCAGCTAATTCCTTCTTTTGCAGCCTCCCACGTCAGCTGGTACGTACACCTGCGAATTGTGCGGAGAAATGTTCGCCCACTCAAAGTACCTACAGAGCCACCTGGTGGTAGCGCACAGAGAACGAGGCGGTGCCACCAACCCGGAATGTCAAGTGTGCTCCGCCATCTTCTCGTCCGTGATCCAACTGAAAGATCACCTCCAGAAGGATCATGGCAGGGACACGAAGGATGATCCCGCAGACTTGCTGAGCCCAGTGAAGAATGGTTCGCCATCATCACATAGCAACGGCACGTGTGACGACTATGCTGGCTCCAACGGGCAGCTACTGCCGGAGGTCAAGGCGGAGCAGGTGGACACAGGCAGCTCCGACTTGGTGAACAACACAGCAGGCAACATGATTGGTCAGACGGAACAGCTGACTGTCATGTGACACAAGCAGTGTGATTGGCCAGGCAGACCGGATGTCATGTGACCTATAAGCAATATGATTGGCCAGACAGAACAGCTGACTGTCATGTGACACAAGCAATGTGATTGGCCAGGCAGACCAGATGTCATGTGACCTAACCAATATGAGTGGCTAGGCTGAACACCTGACTGTCATGTGACCCAGGCAACATGGTTGGCCAGACAAGACAACTGGCAGTCGTGTGACCGAAGCAGTCTGATTGGCCAGTCAGAACAGGTGATTGTCATGTGACTCAAGCAGAGTGATTGGCCATACAGAAAGCCGGTAGTCATGTGACTTGATTGGTACTCACTTCCTCTGTCCATCCACAACAATCACCTCAGTAAGTTAGCATCAGTACAATGTGTACGCGTGGCTTGTCCTAATGTCAATGTATGACATTGTCAGGTTATGTATTCTTATGTCAGTTATATTACAACTGTGACACAGGCAGGATCAAGTAGGCATCTGAAAATGAAGTCCTGAAATTGAATTTGGAAAAAACATGGAACATAGTTACATTTCCAGCCTGCCTTTGGGTTTAAAATTCCCCAGAGTAGTAGAACGTCTACCGGAGTTATACCAGTACTTCACTAAGTTGTTTCTGTGTGGTTTGAGATTATTTTCTAATGGAAACCCAAAGTATTTGTAAACATTAGAGCTGTGCACTGTTTACCTCTCCACGATACGCTGTTTGTGTTGTATATTTCATACAGTATTCGGTATACAATACAAAGTTTTCTAGAGGCGTTCCCCATGCTATGTGCAGGAAAGATGGTTATGTGGCAGTGGCGCCACACGTTGACTTGGCGGGGGCATTATCATTGACCTACTTATGCTATCTGCTCTTCTGGACGTGTGCTTTTTTGAACGGAAGTGAACACCAGAATGTGTTTAATGTTGTATTTCATTCAATTTTATGACGGTTACTTGGTTATGGAAGACGCAAAAGACCTTTTTAGTATTGTCTAATAACATAACATATGGAATAGCAGTTTTTCAGGAGTGTATAAAAATACCCAGTTAGCTGTATATTGGTGTGTGGAACACAGCTCTCATCAACATGGTCTACATTATAACCCAGTTTTCATTTCTATAATATTAACACACTGTTCAACAATTGAAAACCAACGTTTCAAAATATTTATACACTGTAATAGCTTGAAGGGTTACTTTCAAAAGATGGTACACAATTAAACTGTAGTGACCTTTACAGAAAGTAATGTCTCTGCACAGTAGAAACATGGGTAACAGTACAAACAGATAGATTGGCTGGGACCAATCCATTGCCTATCAAGTACAACACAATGTCCAAAATATTATTCAGTTAAACAGAGTCCACAAAGTGGAGTATTTTTAAAAGAGGAATTTAAATCCCTTTTTGTAGGTAATTAAATGATCTCGTTTTAATTTTTTATAATATATTTACATTTTGTAATAAAAATGGGACTTAACAGATGGTGATTATTATTGTAATTAAATTAGCACAAACGTCTAAGTATGCTTATTGCTTAGTTGTATAGCCACTAGATGGCAGCATGAACATTGTGGTTGTCAGCAATTTAAATTATATTATTTATATGTACATTTTATCATTCATCTTTCCGTGCAACAGTTACAACATGTGTGTCCATCATGATTAACATATGTTTCACACATTTATTGATGAGAAAAATATTGGTTGAGAGTAATTTTATATTTTGTCATGTTTGTAGATTAATTCTTCACATCCAAAGTAAGGTAGAGGTGTAATATTTAATTATGAATATGGACTACCTAACCGTGTATTTTTTAAACCAAACGGTCAATAATTGTTAGTGCAAGGCGTCCTGGGATCATTGTTAACACGTTTTTCATTGATGTTTATATAGTATTGATATTTTAGATGATCTATTAGTTATGACAACAATATATTTATCGTGATGTTACAGGTTATTCATTGTTCGTCGAATGTGATTGCATATTGTGCTATATGTGTCTGTATATATGTACATGAGTGGGTGACATAATAGGAATGAAATCAATAAATATAATATAAAAAATCGCGGGTTTTTGCAGTGCATCAAAACAATTGATCATTCCATGATTATTCAAATAATACATTGATATTTTATTAAAACCAATAAATGAACCTATCCACGTGACATGTGGTTAAACTCACACCCTAATAGAACCTTACCAGAGCACAGTTAGCCTTCCTGTTATAACTTATATTTTAGAAAACAGTAACTAGAAATTGGTGAAACATGGCTTAGCCTTAAGTCTTAGACCTTAGTCTTTGACTTTGTCAGGTGGGCACGTGCATGTAAAAAGAGCTAGACACATGTGGCTTCGAAGACATTTTATCAGCAGATCGGTGACAAAACAGCAGTGGCCATGAATGAATTTGAATTTTTTTCAGTGGTACAGTTTTCCTATAATCTAACAAACCGTTAACATGGCCATGGAAAAATGAATACAGTGAAGTGCCCCGTGCATGGTAACTGCTGCGTGTTCGCCAACTTGTTGGCGTTTGTGCGTCGTACGAGGTAATCCAGAGAGGGCGACACTAGAGGAACAAATGAACACACTCTCCGATAGGGGCGCCACACTATGTACGTTTCGTCGTATATTTTCAGTGGGAGATTCTCGTGGAAACTGAAATTCCCGCCGTCGGCTGATACCATCCTCCGATCGAGCGTCGGAGGATAGTATCAACGTCTCCTATGGAAATGCGTCGAATGTCTATTTCCTTGGCATAAATTCAGGTTAAAACCTGCTAAATACCAGAACGAGTACATTTTTTGTCCGTCAAGTATTCGTCTATATATAGTTCATGATTCATCTCTCCAACGTCTCTGTCGTCTTTATCTGGATCATTTTTCTTCGTAAGGTCAATGGTGGATTAAGATATACGTAGGCCCTAAAGCATATGCGCTAGCCCACCACATGACCTACAACAAATGCTGCACGAGCAAGACGATGTCTGAAGATGAACAACTCAAAGACAAAGGTGATGATTAAAAACGACACACCAATATATGTCACTAATCAGATAGAGAACGTTGAAAGCTAAGTTTACTTTGGACAGCGATACAGCTCCAACAACAAAAGACGAGATAAGGAGAGTCAAAGAAGCCAAGCACCGCGACGTCTTCAAGGGTCACATTGAAAACAACTTGAAGAGACAATAAGTCTACACCTCATGCGTACTTCCAGCAATGACATACCGCGCAAAAACATGGGCACTCAACAGCCAGGCAAAATCAAGCTAGCAGCCGCACAAACAAAGATGGGGAAAAGTATGTCAAAGATAACATACCGGGACAGAGTAACAAACATTATGGGTAAAACAAAGACAAAGGTCAGAGACGTGATTGAAAAGAAAGGATATTGCGTTTTATAAATAATAAATATTATTATTATTATTTTGATCTTGACAATCAGAAATGTGAACACCAGATCATTCTGTTCGAGCTTGCTATACATGTTATGTTCTTCGTTATGTTAAGTTTACATATTACAGGGATTCTTTGAAAAATATAAATTATGTAATAACGCAATTTTTATTGATCCCATCCTTGCACGCCAGGAGTCGCTGCAGCTGATTATGACAATACCAGCTTTCAACACTACTGCCACATCCATTTGAAAAACAATCTTCTTTTCACGTCAGCCAATGAAACCGCCCACGAGGAGTATGGTCGGCCTCCGGTCATGTGATACAATTTTGGGTGATTTCAGCCAAAGCCTGCCCGTGTTTATGATGCAAATGGACCATTATATTGGGGTTCCCACCAGAACAGTCATGTAACCGTGTTCAAATTTTGGTGGGTATTTGTGCTGTTCCTACGGCTGACGCAGTGGCGACTGGCGGAATCAATTGCTATAATTTTCTAGTTCGACTCCGCTCACGTCGAAGGTTTTCGGAGACGATCCGCCAGGGGTACAGTAGCGCAGCGCAACGACCCCTTGCTTGCGATGATGATTGATATCCTGTTAATATTATTGTTAGTGGTATATGTTGAAGCTCCATTGGTAAGTGTTACATGAAGAAAGTCTTCTGACAAAAAATCACAGCAAGACGTAGAATATAATGTCGTCTGGCTGATTAATTTGCATTAGCAGTTTTCTCTGCAAGCCCAATGTTATAACTTACCCGTGTTACAATCTATGATCTACCAAGTCTCTCTATCTATGATCTACCTATATTTTGTTTGAAATTGCTTTTCCACCATAACATTTCGGCGGTTGCGTGTTCCGTTGACGACTTCTTGCCTTTCCCCGTTTATGATTACGTCTCTGAGCTTGAATTTTCAAGAATAAACTATAGGTGGCATAGAGGTGTATAATTACGTTCTCACTTATTTACATTTAGCTGCTTATACAACGACGGATATCAACAAGATAGCAAGAACTGCCACTGCCAACAACAACAAGAGGAATGATCTAGCTGAGGATCTTCAGTGGGAGATCTTCCAGTGGAAACTCGCCCATGCCCCGTCCTTCGCGAGAAGACTCGACACGTCGGAGGGAGTGAACTTCACAAGTCACACATCCGACTTGTGCGCCTATTGGGGGACGGGACACGACGGACACGCAAGGAACATGTCCGGGAAACTACTGACGCAATTCCGCGACTTTCACCAAGCGAAGGAAGAATGGGCAACTTTCCGCGAGAATAAAACCTCAATCACCCAATCAATACAACCGGCAATGAGAGACGCCACAGGCGAGAACAGTGCAGCTACGGGCTAAATAGAGGATGCTTGAACTAAGTCTAAGCACACCATTTTCCAAAAATACTTACATGTTTACTTATTTAAGGACGACGGCGCCTGGTTTTGTGCAAATCGCGGGGAACTTTGGAAGGATATCTATAGCGATGCATTTGCAATGTATCACGTTGGGAGGATATCTAGCGATGCATTTGCATTGTAGCACTTTGGGGAGGATATCTGGCTAGGCATTTGCATAATAGCACGTTGGGAGGATATCTAGCGATGCATTTGCATTATAGCACGTTGGGAGGATATCTAGCTAGGCATTGGCATAGTAGCACGTTGGGAGGATATCTAGGGATGCATTTGCATTATAGCACGTTGGGGGGATATTTAGCGATGCATTTGCATTGTAGCACGTTGGGAGGATATCTAGCGATGCATTTGCTTTGTAGCACGTTGGGAGGATATCTAGCGATGCATTTGCATTGTAGCACGTTGGGAGGATATCTCGCGATGCATTTGCATTGTAGCACTTTCGGAGGATATCTAGCGATGCATTTGCATTTTAGCACGTTGGGGGGGGGGGGATATCTAGCGATACATTTGCATTGTAGCACGTTGGGAAGATATCTAGCGATGCATTTGCTTTGTAGCACGTTGGGAGGATATCTAGCGATGCATTTGCATTGTAGCACGTTGGGAGGATATCTCGCGATGCATTTGCATTGTAGCACTTTCGGAGGATATCTAGCGATGCATTTGCATTTTAGCACGTTGGGGGGGGGGATATCTAGCGATACATTTGCATTGTAGCACGTTGGGAAGGTATCTAGCGATGCATTTGCATTGTAGCACGTTGGGAGGATATCTAGCGATACTCTCTCTGGAATGGTTTTAGCATGGTGTTTTCTGTCACCACAGATTTTCGGTTCAGAAGCAGCTCGTTGCTGTCACTGTCATCCTTCAGAAGTATATTAACGTACGGCGAAATAAAATTTGGCGGCCATTTTTTAAATGGCCGCTAAGTCACTATGGGACCAAATAGAAAAAATTGCAACAAGGGTTTTTAAAGGACAAAAAAAGGCTACGGCTTCGTGTCATACACCTTATAGAGTTTATACAAAGTAACAATTTCCACATATACTAATTTTTTTAACGTCAGCGGTTTACTCAGAATGTGACTTTAAAGTCTAAAATTCTAACGAAATCCACGATGGTCTAGACGCCGCCATAGGTGAAGGGTTAATTTGGCTTGGCCATTCAGCGCGCGGCATTCTATATCTCGGTCAGCTTCCGGCGACGCTGTTAAGGGTCAACAACTTCGAGTCTTCGACAGTTCGTTCAGTTGGCGTGACATCTAGCAGCTGCTTATAGACGTATATCTAAATCTGTGGTTAAATCTATGGTAAACTTTAGTAATTATGCCTTCGTGTTCGGCATACGGTTGCAATAATAGTTTAAACAACCGGTAGTATTGAAGCAATGGATTCACGTTGGTGATTTGCGGGCGTACTGTTTGGCACTTTGCTCGGTCCATTTTGAGGAGAAATGCTTTGATGTAGATATGTATCATCAGTTGATGGGATGATTTCAGCGATAACAATAATAGACAACTTTATATTTACCGTCATCAGCATGTTACGCGCGTTGCCGAGTTCCAGCCATTTCATGACAACAGCCAAAGCCTATGCAGGGAATTTACGTGGAGAGCGCCTTGATCACCGTCGTGACGTCATTCTTCGTCTAAGATGGGGTAGCGCATAGAATTTGGATGGCTGGGTGTTAAAAAATATTTTTCTGGTAAACCGCTGACGTTAAAAAATTGAGTATATGTGGAAATTGTTACTTTATATTAACTCTATTAGGTGTATGCCACGTAAAAGTTAACTTTGTTTGTCCTTTAAGTTTACTATTAATTTTAGATGATTTAAAAACCTGTTGCCAAGATTATACCAAAAAACATGACAAGATTCAATTATTTGACATTTACCGACGGACCAGAGTCCCACTTTCAAATTGGAGAGGAGTGTGACCATGAGTTAGTGCATGGGGAGATAATATCATATAAGACGTCGAGTCTAAAAGACGTCGAGACAATCTTTGTCGTGGCGTTTAGCATGGTAATCGGCAGATGGCGACACCGAACATCTAGGTCATTTTCACAAAATCGTTAACAATTAGTACTTTTTAATATGTTTACTATTAGTGATTCCGATTAGTAATTGTAATTTCGAATCTGACTAAATGAACTCAAAAATAACGATGTAATATATGTGTGTCAAATGTTGTGTATCGCATTGGTTCGGGTATATTCGGAACAGACGCCCCGCTTACACTCGAGTACTCGTCATCATCCTTCTTTCGCCGCTGTGTGGAAGGTGAGCTCTCAAGGTTGTTGTAGATTGCTTGGTTTGGGTAGCTTTGTTCAATCTAACAGTCTATTTTCCATAGTATAAACTGGTGCATGCATCGGTGTAATGTTGATCTAATCAAACTTTGATATAATGTGATATGCTTATACTGCTCAATGCCAGTTTAGCGGCGTTTTTATTTACGGCTTCGTTTAATTTACGAACGAATGATGAATAGTTGTCAGTTAACGCTTTGCCGGCGTCGTGCAAAGTGTCAGAACTTGTAGTACTGTTATTGCGACACATAACGTCGTTAGTTGCATCAGTTGCAAATGGATTAGATAATACAGTTTGATACAAAGAATGGGTACAATGGTGTTGTAAATGTGGACAATCCTTCGTAGAGTCTAGTGCTAGACTTGATGCATAGCTGAAGTTCAGCGATGTCGACCTTGACCTTTACCTAAGGTCAATTGGCTCTTGGACCTGTTGATCCAAACTAACACACAGATTGCAGTTATTAACCAGAACTGTCTAGCATTATTCGTAAGGCATGCTTAATAATAGGCATACGAATTCATTGACATTGCCATTGGCTTACCTTACACTACACTGTCTACAGGGTTAACTGGATACACACCTTGTAAAGTATTAACTATTCTGGAAGAATCTACTGCTGCTACATGTAACATGTGATGTGTATACACTATTGAATACTATAACTATGGGCCACTTGGTTTCTGTCATAAATTTATTTTGGTGAACTACAATATTCTGTAGACAGTCACTTCACGTGCCAAATGAAAGCACTGTTCTGCATTCAGTGACCGTATAAGCACACTATTGGCTGTTGGTTAACTTTTATGTGGTGATTAGCATGAATAGTTGCTTACAATTTTGTCTGATAAGTCACATTTGATGCATTCATAGTCCAAGTTGCTAATTAAAGAACAGTTGACACTATTGCCATGGGCTCGAAGTACCTTATAATCAACCCCTAATTTTAACTTATACTGGTAATCCAACTGGCTGTCGAGTCTGGTAAACAGTTCCAAAATCTGGTAATAGAATACCTCTAAAATCGAACCCTGCCACTATTTACAGTCTTATGATATTAGTTGACTCTTTTGTAGGCCAGACTAGTTCATACTTGTACATTTCATTGTTAACTTGTGAATTTTTGAATACAGTGCTGTGGGTTAATGTAGTCAAAATGTTTCTTTCTTCAGATCCATCACTCTGCTTTGTTGAGAAAAGAAAAATGTCTGGACCTAAAGTTGGAATCAATGGGTATGTATGCACACTATAGATAAAACAGTACATCACAATCAGTTTCAACATAAACATACTTACAATGCCATCTTGATTTGGCTCTAGGTTTTACTGAGACATCCTTGCTTCTGTTTGTTGAAAAGACTGTGTTCTGACATATACTAGTTGTTTCTTTTTCTAGGTTTTATAGATTATGTATTGGGCAATTCCATGGTAACGGAATTACAGTTCACAAACGTTTTTGGTTTATAATGGTTATATTTTCCCATTAAGCATGTGCCTAGAAAAGAAACTTAAACATGGTTTGAAACAAACACTACTCCCTATATGAACCAATGGTACCTATTAAGAAATGTAAAATAATTATGATATACATAGTACAGTGACATATTTCATATTTAATTCAAGACCAGTCGAAAGTAGTTATTGAACTCCTGTTGAACTGTGGGTCAGGGAGGATGTTATGTCACAATCTTTATCAGTTGGGGCAGTCAATATATCTTCAACACCAGGCCACACAAATGTACAGACTGCAACATACTTCAAGTAAGTTGTCACCTTAGTTTAAAAACCCGGGAATACAAATTTATTGTTTTTCTTGATTAACACTGCAGACTTTTTGGGCAAGGTCTTTACTGTATCTCAAGGTTGATTGTTGTCTTCTTTGTCATCTTCATTATTTCAGTGTAGTACTTATGAAGAATTTCCGTGTGGATTATTTTGACATGGGTTTGTATATCAGTCACAAACAATGCAACCACCTCTGTAACTCTTTGTAACTGCTTAATCATGTTGGGAATTAGACTGATCTCATTCCAGTCATGTGAACTTTATTATTTTGTCTTTATCATTTTTAATTCAAGCATAGCTTGTTGGTACAGCATATTCTAACAAGTCCTTGCAGCAACCTTGGGAAACTTGTTGGATGTGATTACATGATATCATTTAAATTAAGAGAACACTTGGGAGTCATAGTCTTGGAGGGCACCATTTTTTTTCCTTGGTCCTGAATTTTGCATATCTTTTACATAAGTGGTACAGCTTTTACACTGTTTCAATAGGATTACATTTTTAGCAGTTTGGGCTGTCCAATATGGAATTGCTCTATTATATGTCAGATAGCTATTAATGGTACTTGCCATGTGGTGGACTCTTTGGAAAAGTGTGAAATTACAAATATGTCTCCACACTCCCAAATATGAACAGATCGAATCTACCAGATTCCCATTTCTTTGTGAAAATCATTGCCTATGTCTAATTCACATGTAATGCTCCAGTTCTGCAGATGAAATGCCCATTGACTAACAGGCAAATTTAAAGTAGCAGTTTGATGCTTTGTTAAAGAATAAAAAGTTACCTGTTTATACATGTCGTCAATACATTTTAGGTTTGGCCGCATTGGTCGCCTGGTGCTGAGAGCTGCTCTCAAGGCTGGCGTATCTGTGGTTGCTGTAAATGATCCCTTCATTGATCTGCAGTACATGGTATGTTGTGAAATTTTTAATGAAACTTGCATCAGTCGATTTTCATTTATGAATCTAAATCTTAATCATGATTAACCGTGTGATCTTTTGCATACTGTTATAATAAAATTCATAACTCTGCAAATACTTATCATAAAAACAAAAAAATGTGAATGCTATATATTTTTACTGCCAAATGAACTCTTTTTTATATTATTACACTATCTCTATTATGTCGGATAATCATGATTTTTTTTCAGGAAGGTATCTAGGGCCGATTAATCTGCTATGGCTGGATGCAGGGTTAAAAACATGCCTATCTCTATATTATAATTGTCGCTGTCGCATCACAAATGATAAATACAGCATACAAACTTAATGAATTTAACATCTCTCTCACAGAAATGACTTGAGATGTATGTTGTTGAAAAGCTGTACATGCATCATCATCATCATCATGCTGTCGGTCGCGAAGCGACAAAGACTGCTTCCATCACTTGACTGTTGCTCTCCATTTATCTCTCTGCTGTGAGAGTGATGTCCAGGAGTCGATCTTTATGTCTCTCAGCTTATGGTATCCTTGAACCGGAGATGAGGGCGCCCTCTCTTTCTCTGACCAGAAGACAGTTGGGAGTAGAGAACCTGCTTTGGTAGCCTGTCTGGTGACATCCTCATGAGGTGTCCAGTCCATCGGAGATTCTTTCTGATCAGAAGATCTTCCATAGATGGCAGCCCTGTCCGTTCGAGTATTTCCTTGTTTGTCACTTTGTCCATCCAGGTTATCCTCATGATCGATCGCAGATGTCGCATCATGAAGGCATGCAGCTTTTTCACCTGTCGTCTGTACACTGTCCAGGCCTCGGCTCCGTATAGGAGGGTGGACTGCACGGTATATCTTGCCTTTAACCCGCATGGACACATGGTGGTTGTTCCAGAATCTCTGGCGTAGTCGGCCGAAAGATGCACTAGCCTTGGCCATCCTCCTCTGTATTTCATCGTCAATGCATCCATCACTTGATATAGTGCTTCCGAGGTAGGTGAATTCCAGAACAGAGTTCAACTTGTTTCCATCAACCATGATATCCTCCTCTCTGGTTCTTCTAGAGTTGGGTTGGTACAGTACCTCGGTCTTCTTGATGTTAATCTTCAGGCCAAACTTCTTTGACGCATTGGAGAAAGCATCCACTATATTCTGCATCTCTTCAGCAGAGTGTGCAACCAGTGCACTGTCATCTGCGAATAGCAGCTCTCTCATCAGTATCCGAGTAGTCTTGGTCTTCGCTCTGAAGTGTGCGACGTTGAATAGGTCAGCGCTCTGTCTGGACTGTATGTAGACGCCATCCCCCATGTCTCGGAAAGCATCATCGAGCATTGCTGATAGGAAGATGGAGAACAGCGTGGGGACCAGTACACATCCTTGCTTGACCCCATTTGTGACACTGGATGATTCCGAGACTTCCCCTCCAACACTAACATTCGCCATCATTCCGGTATGTAGTGCCTCGACCTCGATCATTGCTGTGAACTTCTCTGGGCATCCATACTTCCTCAGTAGCTGCCATAGCCCGGTCCTCCCATAGCTGTACATGCATAGGAACGAATAACAAACGCTTACTACCCTAGGGTACTTGTTTTGCTTGTGACAGTAGGATGCAGTCTGGAGTAGGCAAGATGTGTGTATTGTCATGTGCATTATGGTTTATATGTCGTAATTGAGAGGTGTGTCCTACATGACAATGCATTGGCTGTTTGTAGGTTTACATGTTCAAGTATGACAGTACCCATGGCCGCTTTGAAGGAAGCGTCATTGCTGACGGTGGCAAGCTGGTGATTGAAGGCAAGCCGATAGAGGTGTTCATGGAGAGGGATCCAGCCAAGATTCCGTGGGGCAAGAGCGGAGCAGATTACGTTGTTGACTCCACCGGTGTATTCACAAAGATTGATGGTGCAAAGGTAGGGGTTCTCTTTTTAGTTAGCCCGAAGGTCCAACAGACTATGACATCACACTGTGTCCACAGTTAACTGCCATATCTCAGAAACTGTTCAGGGTCTGTTTTTATAATTTTGCACGGACATATCTTAGGATACTGCCACTATGCATGAGAAATCTATATTTGATTGGGTCATTGTTCATTCCTATCTTTTATGACAGTGCTTGAGCATGAGTGTTTGTATGCATTCTCAGTATTTACAGAATGTGTTGACCTCTCTTCCAGGCCCATATCCAGGGTGGTGCCAAGAAGGTGATCATATCTGCACCATCACCTGACGCTCCTATGTTCGTTATGGGGGTGAACCAAGACAAATATGAAAAATCCATGAACATCGTCAGGTACACTTATCAAATTATTTGTATACACGAGTCTGCATTGTCTGGGATAACTAACAGTAATGAATGGATTGATTGGTTAATAATTTGTTTACTATTAGCATGATCAAATTGGTACCAGTCAAAAACTGCATGTTGTCTGCACGCTCATAAATACAATCCATTCTGATGATTTGACACACAAATTTTGAAGCATTACCTTCTGCTTAGATTTACACCAGTCCGAAACAAACTTGTACCATCCAAAAAGCACTTGGACAGATCTGCATAAACCTGCTAATTAGTCCTTGTTTTTTGAGTTCTTACATCACCATAAACACTATTATATTATGTTCATTCCTTCAGCGTCTGTTTCTTGCATGATCTGTTTGTTGGTTATACTTATTGTTTCAAAACTTTGCCATCTTTCCAGTAACGCTTCGTGCACAACCAACTGTCTGGCCCCGTTGGCCAAAGTCATCAATGACAAGTTTGGCATCGTTGAGGGTCTGATGACGACCATTCATGCGTACACCGCCACACAGAAGACAGTGGATGGGCCAAGTGCAAAAGCATGGAGAGACGGCCGCACTGCTGGCCAGAACATCATCCCTGCTTCCACCGGGGCAGCTAAGGCTGTTGGCAAAGTCATCCCTGAACTAAACGGGTAAGATGGGTGGAACGTCTATTTGACGGAAGCATTGTCACAAGTGTAATTAAAGTGTGGACAGCATATCTTGCAGAGTAACATATTATATGAATTATATGAATTATTTTCTGACTCGTCATGTACTGACTGCTTAATTCTGTGGGTTGCACAACTAAGGAGACCAGATAATAATTACATGTACTGTTTGCAGTTACTAGAGCTGTAAAATGTATACAATATACATGGTCTATGAAGTCCAGAACATCTATAATGATGTATCAAGCTAGTCAAAGTTCTGTTGTCTTGTTCCTGTACTAGTGGTTCTGTTGTCTTGTTCCTATACCAGTGGTTCTGTTGTCTTGTTCCTATACTGATGGTTCTGTTGTCTTGTTCCTGTACTGATGGTTCTGTTGTCTTGTTCCTGTACTGGTGGTTCTGTTGTCTTGTTCCTGTACTGATGGTTCTGTTGTCTTGTTCCTGTACTGGTGGTTCTGTTGTCTTGTTCCTGTACTAGTGGTTCTGTTGTCTTGTTCCTATACTGGTGGTTCTATTGTCTTGTTCCTGTACTGGTGGTTCTGTTGTCTTGTTCCTATACCAGTGGTTCTGTTGTCTTGTTCCTATACTGATGGTTCTGTTGTCTTGTTCCTGTACTGGTGGTTCTATTGTCTTGTTCCTGTACTGGTGGTTCTGTTGTCTTGTTCCTATACCAGTGGTTCTGTTGTCTTGTTCCTGTACTGATGGTTCTGTTGTCTTGTTCGCATACTGGTGGTTCTGTTGTCTTGTTCCTGTACTGGTGATCCTGTTGTCTTGTTCCTGTACTGATGGTTCTGTTGTCTTGTTCCTATACTGGTGGTTCTGTTGTCTTGTTCCTGTACTGATGGTTCTGTTGTCTTGTTCCTATATTGGTGGTTCTGTTGTCTTGTTCCTATACTGATGGTTCTGTTGTCTTGTTCCTATACTGATGGTTCTGTTGTCTTGTTCCTATACTGGTGGTTCTGTTGTCTTGTTCCTATACTGATGGTTCTGTTGTCTTGTTCCTATACTGGTGGTTCTGTTGTCTTGTTCCTATACTGGTAGTTCTGTTGTCTTGTTCCTATACTGGTGGTTCTGTTGTCTTGTTCCTGTACTGGTGGTTCTGTTGTCTTGTTCCTATACCAGTGGTTCTGTTGTCTTGTTCCTGTACTAGTGGTTCTGTTGTTTTGTTCCTATACCAGTGGTTCTGTTGTCTTGTTCCTATACTGGTGGTTCTGTTGTCTTGTTCCCATACTGGTGGTTCTGTTGTCTTGTTCCTGTACTGGTGGTTCTGTTGTCTTGTTCCTGTACTGGTGGTTCTGTTGTCTTGTTCCTGTACTAGTGGTTCTGTTGTTTTGTTCCTATACTGATGGTTCTGTTGTCTTGTTCCTATACTGGTGGTTCTGTTGTCTTGTTCCTGTACTGATGGTTCTGTTGTCTTGTTCCTATACTGGTGGTTCTGTTGTTTTGTTCCTATACTGATGGTTCTGTTGTCTTGTTCCTATACTGGTGGTTCTGTTGTTTTGTTCCTATACTGATGGTTCTGTTGTCTTGTTCCCATACTGGTGGTTCTGTTGTCTTGTTCCTGTACTGGTGGTTCTGTTGTCTTGTTCCTGTACTGGTGGTTCTGTTGTCTTGTTCCTGTACTAGTGGTTCTGTTGTCTTGTTCCTGTACTGGTGGTTCTGTTGTCTTGTTCCTATACCAGTGGTTCTGTTGTATTGTTGCCATACTGGTTGTTCTGTTGTCTTGTTCCTGTACTGGTGGTTCTGTTGTCTTGTGCCTATATTGGCGGTATTGTCATTTGCAGCAAGCTGACTGGCATGGCCTTCCGTGTGCCTGTTCCTGATGTGTCCGTGGTAGATCTGACGTGCCGTCTCAACAAGGGGGTCAGTATGGGACTTGGTTACTTTTATTTCTTTGTCCAACAAGCCTGTTTAAGTGCTTGCAGATTAATGGTTTGCACCTTGTCTGGCTCAAAAAACTTTTTTTTCTTTCAAATTAATTGCATATATATTACTTAATTAATTTTAATCCTTATTAATTTTAATGATTTAGTTATTTGTTCATTTATTTGTATATTTATTTTACTCATCATAGGAGTCAATTTATGGAATGCACAAATGAAACAGACATGATTTTTAGTTAATCACGTCTGCAACGCAAAAGTGCAAATAAATAATAATAATTTGATACATTCCACTGTAAATCAGATGTCTTGTTTTGTTGTAGGCAACCTTTGATGAGATCAAGGCTGCTGTGAAAGAGGCAGCCAATGGGTCAATGAAGGGAATCTTGGCCTACACCGAGGAGCAGCTGGTGTCCACTGACTTCTTGACGACGACCGTCAGCAGTACCTTTGATGCAGGCGCCAGTATCGTGCTTAATGCCAACTTTGTCAAGCTGGTTGCGTGGTAAGTTTGTTGCAGAGCATAGTATTTGCTTCTGCTAACATGTTCAGACAAGTCAGATGTGTGTATATTTTTGTATGTGCCAACATTCTGTGGTGTTCTAAATGCAAAAGTGTGTTTAATAAAATATTATCTTGAATTTTGGTATTATGAATGGAACTGAAATAAGAGTGAGTAGTATTGATTTCCATTATATGAAGGTGTTTCCTGTTTTGATGATGTTTTTTTTTATTAGTTTATACCAGTAAACATGTAAATAAAACAAGTAGAATTAGTGTGTTTTTTTTGTGTGCTAAAATTTCAAGTCTGCTTAGATTGTTTGTTATTTCTCCTAACAAGACTGTGCTGCTGTTGTAGGTATGACAACGAATTTGGCTACAGTTGCCGAATTGTTGACCTCGTGAAGTACATGTACGGCCGAGACAGCGCCTAAACTGTGAAATCTCAAGCGAATGACACTCATTAGCTTCTCTGATACTGCTATATCTACAGGCATAATCAGGAATAACTTAGCTGCAATGTGAAGCACCATAGAGAAGGAATGTTTAACGTTGTGGTTTTGCTTGAATGCAAGATGTGGAAACTTGTGTTATAACTACTTAGGAATCTAGCATCATTTATTGTGATTATCCTTTGTTACTACTAAGTAGGATAGGTAGGTTTTCCGATACATTGAGTGTATCATAGACACCTCTTACTCCTCAGTTTGTTTGGTTCAAAACAAGCAGTGTTGTTTCTAATAGCTTTCAAAGCGTTACTGGGCACCAGGTGTTACTTCGTGTGCTTATTTGCTGTAATAAATATTTACAAGCATTACTTCATCTTTAGTTGTTACTTTGGAAGGCAGTTTAGGCTGACAAAGTAATACATTGTGGGAATGTAGACAAAAGCACAAACAACATTCGTCTGAGTGGCTTCCCGTTAGCTACACCCTGCTATTGCCACAAAGAAGAACTTGTGTCAAATGTTTTACTTCTGCATCTGAGGTTGTTGCACAGCACAATACATATATCTACTAACACGTTCAGACATGTAAGATTTGTTATATTGCTATACCTGCATTGGTTTATTGGTTATAATTTACAAATTCAAGTGTGAGCCAAGTATTGGTAACTATTTGTGCCAACATCCTGTGGTGTTGTTAAATGCATTTTGACTACATGCTTTGCCGTAAAGTCAAGAGGGTTTTTAATTGAACCGGCTAATATTTTGAAGAGTGATTTAAGATTATAACCAATTCTGCAGACTATTTTAGTAATTAATGTAAAAAGCGGATAACTTCACTTAAACTTTTGCCCTCACTGTTATGCTATGAAAACCTGCACGTGGTAGAATACTGAGGAACCTTAGATAAGATAACATCAAAAACAAGGTTCCAACCATTTTGTTTTAAGCATTGATATTGCACGAGTTTATACAATTCCATTAATTTATTATACCTTTATACATCATGTTTTATGTGGCACTACAGTTGTACATACATTGATGTTCACAGCACCAGATCAGACAAAACTCCGAAAATTAATTATCCAAATAACATTTATAATGCAAAAATCAGTAATGTAAGTTACTATCATTAGCAGATTAAAAGATATTAGCTTTTACACGAAAAATCAATGTTGTGCGAACAGCAGGAATGTAATTATTGTAACACTTATTTCTCGGGTCAGAAGTGACTCCAGTGAGGTGACAAAGCTGCATAAGACCTCACTCATTGACAGCAACAAGTGTCACGTCCTGAGACAACAAAATGAAGTGCACCAAGTCACATTTTTGAACGACCACATCATTTGTGACTTTGAGAAAAAGAGAAACCTTATGATTGTCAACGGTGGAACAATCATTTATTTTTATAACTGAAGAGCAACTAAGTGATAATTGGAATCCAATCAAGCATGACTAACATATTCTCTGAACAATGAAAAACCTTGATACATTGGCATACAAGACATGCTTCTCATAGATCAGTTTAATGGTGTGTATGCACAGAAACCAATTAAACGTGATGCTTGATGTGATACCTGTGGTGCACAATTCTCCTGTAGACTAGTGGCATTGTGAAGTCACATGTCACTGGGGATAAACCATTATAAATGTGATACTTGTGGTGCACAATTCTCACATAGCAGTAATTTGAAGAAACATGTCCGAGTCCACACTGGGGATAAATTATACAGATATGATACCTGTGTTGCAAAATTCTCACATAGTGGCACTTTGAAGTCAACATCACATATCAGAAGCCACAATTATAAATTATGAAAAACGAAAAATTGCAATTTCTGTTTATTTTCTGTGTGACCTGTTTCAGAATAATAAGTTTAATTTTGATTTATTTTTATTATTTGTTAAATAGGGTAAGTTTATTTTTATTCCACATTCATCACGAGAGCCTATCAGCGTCTCTACACTCTCCTTGGCCACCCTGGCGGTCACAAACGCTGAGCCAGCGCAGGGCTCAAATGTGCTGCCACCTAACGGACCCTGTGTAAATCAGTGTAATAGAGTGACTAAAACCATTAGCAATGTTTTGGGTTGGTAGGACCGTGGACACTCGTTAAAAAGGAACGCGCCTATGGGTTTATTATATAAATAAATATTCTGAGGTTTGTGATGCGTCCACCAACACATGTACGATATGCAGTATTTAATCAAATGTCATCACTATGCAATTGTAATGTTGCTGTCGAATGTTGAACGATAATTGGGGCTCTCATTAAAATACGGGCCACGCGGCTCGTTTTGAATCTCCAGGTAGGTTCCGCGAGAAGGCATTTTTCGACCAATGAGTAACGAGTATATGTCCACGTGGACTACCTCTGTTTACCCAGTACACGTACAGTACTTGTCTTTGTTTCCATGTGGTTCTTCTTGTGTTTACATTGTATAATATAGATGGTGAAAACAAATATTCGTAACTATCATGTTTGCTAAACTTTTTTAAACTAGAGTCTAGAGGACTAGACGCAGTTGTCTCGAATTCCGTGTTTATAATCTGTAATGTATGCGCATTTTATCTCAACGAACTGAACAGAAATATTAACATTTAAAAAATATGTTTTGTAGGAAAATATGATACAAATATTTGTGTACATCCACTTACTTAACTTTGAATAGAAAGTAAGCGTCATTTGATAATTTTAATGTACATATCTATTGTGAGATTGTTTTTGCATTTCAAATGAAAGATGTGTGTAAATAAATAAAAACAATGTAAAAGTAATAAATAAATTAGTAATACGAAAAAAACTGGTACAAATTTAATAGAATTTAATGTATTCAATAGATTTAACAAGATTTAACAAGATTGCCACCTAGAGAATCAACTCTAGATGGCAGGTGGACAAGGAAGCCGTTTGGCTTATCGAGAGTCCAACCTATCTATCTAAGTATACCCTGCCCGTCTTAGGTATATGTCAATTTTATTTTTAAACATATTAACACTTCTAGCACCTACACAATCAGCTGATAATTTGTTCCATTCGTTTACTATTCTTTGGGAAAATGAAAATTTTCTAATATCTAGTCTACACTGCTTCTTTGCTAATGCAACTCCATGTCCTCTAGTCCTTCTCTCTTCCTTGACCGTGAAAAAAATATTTCTGTCAATATTTTCATACCCATTCAATATTTTAAAAACCTCAATCTGATCTCCTCTCAATCTTCTGGTTTCTAGTGTTGTTAGACCACATTCTTTTAGACGCATTTCATAACTAATATTCCTGAGTTTTGGTATCATTTTTGTTGCTCTCCTTTGTACTCTTTCTAGCATATCAATATCCTTCTTGCGATATGGCCTCCATGCTTGTATACAATATTCTAAATGAGGCCTAACTATTGTTTTATAAAGCGGTATTATTAGTTCTTTTTCTTTGTATACTATATTTCGCCTAATTAATCCAAGAATTTGGTTTGCCTTCGCTGCTGCAATTCCACACTGCTCTGATACCTTCATGTCAGCACTAATGGTTAAACCTAAGTCCTTTTCCTTTACAGTAGTATTTAGTACAGTACCACCCATTGTATATTGTGCATTTTCATTCCCATGTCCTGTGTGGAGGCACTTACACTTTCCAAAGTTAAACAGCATTTGCCATTTCTCAGACCATTCTATCAACTTATTTAGATCATCTTGTAAATGCTGTCTATCTGCATCGCTTTTTATTTTCCTAAACACTTTTGTGTCGTCCGCAAACTTCAACACCTTGCTTGTTATGTCAACATCCAAATCATTGATATATATTAAGAATAAAATAGGTCCCAATACTGATCCTTGCGGTACTCCACTCAAAACAGATTTCCAATTTGAAACCTCCCCATCAACTACTACTCTTTGTCTTCTATCAATAAGCCATTTTTCTATCCAGTTAATCATACTATTTCCTATGCCATGGGCCTTTAGTTTAAGTAGTAATCTTTGGTGTGGCACTTTGTCAAAGGCTTTTTTAAAATCCAAGTAGATTATATCTACTGGTGATCCCTCATCTACCCACTTTGTGACATCTTCCAAAAAACATAACATATTTGTTAAGCATGACCTCGCTTTTAAAAACCCATGTTGAGATGTGTTTATCAATTTATTTTTAACAAGAAAATCAACCAAGTGATCTTTAATTAGTCTTTCTAATAGTTTACAAATCACCGATGTTAAACTCACTGGTCTATAGTTCTCTGACTTGCTTCTTGATCCTTTTTTAAATAATGGTATGATGTTTGCTTCTTTCCATTCTACCGGAACCACTCCTTCCTCTAATGCCAAATTGAACACTGTTGCAAGTGGTATGCTAATTTGTTCTACAATTTCCAGTAGTAATTTGGGAGGAATCCCATCCACTCCTGGTGATTTATTATCCTTCATATCTCTTATTTTCATAGCTACCATTTTTGGGGTTACAGTTAGTTGTCCTAAATAGTCACACTCTCTCCCTTCGAACTTAGTCTCTAGTACTGGTAATGTACTAATATCTTCCCTGGTAAACACCGAACTAAAGTATTCATTTAGGTTTTCTGCCATTAAGAATCCCTCCGTTATTATGTTTCCATCACTACCTTCTAGTGGCCCGACCTTATCTTGAACTTTCTGTTTACTTCGAACATACGCATAAAAACTCTTGCTGTCATGTTTTATGTTGAAAGCTATTTTTTGTTCATAGCTTCTCTTCGAATTTCTAATTTCAGCTGTAGCTTGATTAAGTGCTTCTTTATAAATGGCATAGTCTTCTTCACTTCCAGTATGTCTATATGTCTTCCACATCATTTGCTTGTACTTGATTTTTCTAATGGCTTCCTTCGATAAGTGTTTCTTCTTTGACCTTTTCCCTTGTTTTTTCAAGGGGACAAATTTGTCAACGACGCAGTCAATTTCCCTCTTTAAGATATTCCAGCATTCTGTTGCTGTCTTATTCTTCAGTGTGTTATTCCAGTCTATCTTCGCTAAATATTCCCTCATGTCCTTATATCTTCCTTTGTGAAAATTTTTCCTGTACCGTATTTTTCTGTTCCGTTCTCCTTTTACTTTGATGATAAAATGTATCTGGTTATGATCACTACATCCCAGTGGCTCACATATATTGACATTATCAACAAATTCCTTCTGTGAGCTCAAAACTATGTCCAACACGTTCTTGTCCCTGGTTGGTTCTAACACATGTTGAAAAAGGAAACTATCTTGTACTAAATTTAAAAACTCTTGATCCTCTCTCCCAGGACTCTGTAGAGATGTCCACTTTATATGCCCATGGTTAAAATCCCCCATAATAATACAGTCCCGTTTACTCACTTCTTTTATAGCGTTGTGCATTTTTTCATTATCTTCTATGCTTATGTTTGGACTACGATAAACTAACCCAACAGTTAATGTTGAGTTTCCTGTAACTATGTTACACCAGACAGCTTCACATTCTGCTTCTTTTTCTAATTTTATTTCATAAGCCTGGATGGATTCTTTAATATATAAAATAACTCCGCCTCCCCTTCTTCCTAATCTATCTTTCCTAAACATTATATATCCTGTCATTCCTAATTCGGCATCTGATATATCGGGGGTGGCCCAAGATTCAGTTATACCTATTATGTGAGGGTCAATATCTTCTACAACAGAATTATACAAGGAAAATTCTGCTAGGCACACACCAACCAATAAACGCCGACTGTAGTTGGCGTTAGCAGTGGTCCGTGGTAGACGCCAATTAATTCCGCCGACTAACGCCGACTGCTGCCCGCACACACCAGCCGCACTCATCCGGGGGATTTTAACCATGGGCGTATACAGTGGAAATCTCAACAGAGTACTGGGAGTGAAGATCTAAAGTTTTTAAATTTAGTACAAGACAGTTTCCTTACTCAACATGTGTTAGAACCAACCAGGGGTGAGAACGTGTTGGACATAGTTTTTAGCTCACAGAAGGAATTTATTGATAATGTCAGAATATGTGAGCCACTGGGGTGTAGTGATCACAACCAGATATATTTTATCATCAAAGTAAAAGGAGAACAGAATCGTAAAATACGGTACAGGAAAATTTTTCACAAAGGAAGATATAAGGACATGAGGAAACATTTAGCAAAGATAGACTGGAATAACACACCGGAGAATAAGACAGCAACAGAATGTGGGAATATCTCAAAGAGGGAAATTGACTGCATTGTCGAACAATTTGTCCCCTTGAAAAAACAGGGGAAACGGTCAAAAAAGAAACACTTATCAAAAGAAGCCATTAGAAAAATTAAATACAAGCAAACGATGTGGAAGACATATAGACATAATGGAAGTGAAGAAGACTATGCCATTTATAAAGAAGCACTTAACCAAGCTACAGCTGAAATTAGAAATTCAAAGTGAAGCTATGAACAAAAATTAGCTTTTAATATAAAACATGACAGCGAGAGTTTTTATGCGTATGTTCGAAGTAAACAGAAAGTTCAGGATAAGGTAGGACCTCTAGAAGGTAGTGATAGAAACATAATAACAGAGGGATTCTTAATGGCAAAAAACCTAAATGAATACTTTAGTTCGGTGTTCACCAGGGGAGATACTAGTGCATTACCAGTACCAGAGACTAAATAGACCTAATAGAGTTAATATAAAGTAACAATTTCCACATATACTCAATTTTTTACCATTTTTTATATGACCCATATAAAGAGTGTGGACAGATTCTTCCATCGATAAGTTTCCGAAACTTCCGACACAGATTTCAACAAAGTAAAGTGTAGGCTGAATCATCCGTCAGACTGTGCAGAAGCCATTTTGGGCCAAATCATGTTGGACCCGAATGAGCGGAACAGGCGGACCACATCCGCAAAGATGCTGATCACAAATTACGAAATGAAGCCTCTCTAAAATGACTAGTGTATTGTCTCAGGTAGAGTCACTAACCTTTCCTGTTGTTGTTTCAGACAAATGTCACTTCTGGCGAAAGGTGTTCACATCGGAAGTGTCTGTGATGAAGTGATAAAGCTATAAAACATCACACACATTGAAGATAACAAGTGTCACGCCTTGGCCCCATAAAAATGGAGTGCAGCAAGTCATATCATTGAACGACCACATTTTAGACTTTGAGAAGAAGAGATCTTGTGATTGCGACTTGTGGAACAATGATTTATTTTCATATCTGAAGACACCAAATCTTTCATGGATGGAAACAATCAATCGTGACTAAAATCCTCTCTGAAAGGTGAAGCACCTTTTTGTTTTGATGTACCTACGAGACATTCTCCTCAGTGTTCAGTTTAATGGTGTCTATATACAGTGACATTTGTGGGAAACCATTTAAGTGTAGCGCTTCTGGAAACGTTTTTACAAAAGGTGGTGTCTTCAATCTTGCATTTTGATGCTAACATTGGCGAGAAACTTCAAAAATGGTGCATATGATTTACATGTCTAACTGAATATTATACAGTAACGTACAAATGCTCTCTCGATTGTGACACAACGCTATATGCAGTGAAGATCATAACTTTGAAGAGACAAGTGTGCATCATGCTGTAGTAAAACCAGTAAGTGTGGTGAATGTCAACAGGTTAGCACCTAAAGTAATTTCAATATGGCTTTGAATGTGAACACTCGTACCACAGAGAAACGTTTCAAATGTGAAATTTGTGGAAAACTTTTTTTACACAATATTCACTTAACGGGGCATGTCCGCATTCATACTTGTGAGAATCCATATAGTGGCTCTTTGAAGTCACACGTTCGTATCCACAAAGGGGATACACCTTACAAATGTGATGTCTGTGGTAAACAATTCTCACACAGTGGTAGTTTCACGAAACATGTCCGGATCCACACTGGGGATAAACCATATAAGTGCGATACCTGTGGTGCACGATTCTCACAAAGTAGTGGGTTGAAGACCCATGTCCGTATCCACACGGGGGACAAACCTTACAAATGTGATAACTGTGGTGCACAATTCTCAGAGAATGGTAATTTGAAGAAACATATCCGTATCCACACCGGAGATAAACCTTACAAATGTGATATCTGTGGTGCACAATTTTCACAAAATGGTAATTTGAAGATACATGTCCATATCCACACTGGGGATAAACCATACAAATGTGACACGTGTGGTGCACAATTCTCACATAGAGGCTCTTTGAAGTTACACGTCCGTATCCACACAGGGGATAAACCTTACAAATGTGATGCCTGTGGTGCACAATTCTCACACAGTGGTAGTTTAACGAAACATGCCCGTATCCACACAGGGGATAAACCATATAAGTGCGATACCTGTGGTGCACAATTCTCACAAAGTGGTGGGTTGAAGACCCATGTCCGTATCCACACGGGGGACAAACCTTACAAATGTGATACCTGTGGTGCACAATTTTCAGGGAATAGTAATTTGAAGAAACATGCCCGTATCCACACCGGAGATAAACCTTACAAATGTGATACCTGTGATGCACAATTCTCACAGAGTGGCAATTTGAAGAACCATGTCCGTATCCACACTGGAGATAAACCATACAAGTGTGATATATGTGGTGCACAATTCTCACAGAGTGGTCATTTCAAAAACCATGTCCGTATCCACACTGGTGATAAACCATATAAATGTGATATCTGTGGTGCACGATTCTCAGAGAGTGGTAGTTTGAAGAAACATGTCCGTATCCACACTGGGGATAAACCTTACAAATGTGATACCTGTGGCGCACAATTTTCACAAAGTGGTCATTTGAAGAAACATGTCCGTGTACACACTGAGGATAAACCTTTCAAATGTGATACCTGTGGTGCACAATTCTCAGAGCATAGTGTTTTGAAGAACCATGTCCGTATCCACACTGGGGATAAACCACACAAATGTGATATCTGTGGTGCACAATTCTCACGAAATGGTCATTTGAAAAGACATTTCCGTATTCACACTGGGGATAAACCTTATAAATGTGATACCTGTGGTGCACAATTCTCAGAGAGTTGTAATTTGAAGACACATGTCCGTGTCCACACTGGGGATAAACCATACAAATGTGATATATGTGGTTCAAAATTCTCACAAAGTAGTAGTTTGAAGAGCCATATCCGTATCCACACTGGGGATAAACCACACAAATGTTATACCTGTGGTGCACAGTTCTCACGTAGTAGTAATTTAAAGGCCCATGTCCGTGACCACACGGGTGATAAACCATACAAGTGTGATACCTGTGGTGCACAATTCTCACGTAGTAGTAATTTAAAGGCCCATGTTCTTATCCACACTATGGATAAACCATACAATTCTCATAAAGTGGTAGTTTGAAGAAACATGTCCATGTCTACACCGCACTCAGGCGATTCAAATGTGAAACACGAGGTACACAATAATTAAAAAATTGTAAATTGAAGACACATGTCTGTATCCATGCGTACCCTACAAATATGATCCATGTGGTAAATAATTATTTAAAAAAATTACTTTAAAGATTCATATCTATTTCAACACTGTTCAGAAATGCTACAAATGCTGTACCTGTGGTGAAGAATCCTCACAGTGCTGCCGTCTTAAGGCACATGTCGGCATCTAATTAGTACTTCGCGGGGCAAGTTTTGCCACTGGGCCAGCAGCTCTCGCTGGTATTCAATGTCCGTTTTGCACCTTTAGCTACCGTATCTCAGAAATCATTCATCATCTATGTTTATCATTTGGCATAGGCGTCTTAGGCAGTTGTAGTATTTGTGACATATTGTTATTTGATTGTATAGTTCTGAAGACTGCAAATCAGTTAAAACCTTTTAGTCACTACATGTCTATCTTTCTCGAACTTTTTATCGGCTTAACATAAGATACAAAGGTAATGCACAATAAATTTAATCTTTCAAGGGATAGAAAGTGCCACAATGTGTTTCTGTCAGATATTATTACAACCCACTCTGACATAATTGTCCCACATAGATTTTGTTCCCTTCTGTAACCAGTTTGACCATGCAATGAAAGACTGCATAGTCAGACGTATTCAGACGGACCTAAAATGTTCAGCCTTGTAATGTTATGTCTAAAAAAGTTTGATTTGTGATATGAAGTTGCAAATATTGTGTCCTCTATCCATGGAGTAGATATCTAGTTTAGCTAGACTCAATAAAATATGTGTTTTGTGTATGCATTCAGTTGTTATCACTCAATTGATGTGTGTTTCACAGTTAATTCACACATTTACATGTATAATAATAATTAATGTTAATAAAAAAATTATAGTGTGTATGCTTTTGGTAACGACGTTATAAAATATCTATCGCTCAAATGTGCTACCACCTAGCGGACCTTGGGTAACGTATATACACATATACACATATATATATGAATATTACAAATGTATGTATTACATTTGCGCCCGTTATAATTTAATTAATATAAACTGATATATATGTGTATTACATTTGCGGCCGTTATAATTTAATTAATTCATTCTTCTGCACGGCCTGTGTACCTAATTGAAGATGTGAGATAAGACCCTTACAATGGATGTTTACTTGTTGTTTGATTGCAGTAGCACTAACGTCATCCTAATAAACAGTGACCTGCGCTAATCTAATTGAAGATCTTGAGGGAGACCCATCTTGAGCACATTGTTCCCTTTTAAATAACGCCCTTACAATAGGTGTTTGTTTGGTTGTTTGATATCTGTAGCACTAACTGTATCCTAATAAAAGTGGTCTGCGCTAATCTAATTGAAGATCTTGAGCATATTGTCCGTACTCGAAGCCTTTATGTCTTCAATTGACTGCAACTCATTTGAACCTATGCAATGTGTCACAATCCATCGTTGGAAAAGGTGTTAAGGACATGTCCCATGTCCCTACATGTTGTGTAGTGTCATATGCACCCTTAGAATGTTATAGGGAAAAAGGGATACCAAATCCCCGATTTTCGCAAATAGTAGTCAAATAATAATATTACTACATAATTAACCAAGAACTAATAAAAAAAACACGATTTTCGCAAAAAATAGTCAAATAATAATATTAATATATATTATCTATTATACGCAACAGAATAACATGCAACGCAAATGATACGCAAGTCGAATAAGGTTGCAACATTTCCCGAATATGAACCAAGAACTAATAAAAATATTAATCAAATAATAATATACATTATATATTACTCGCAATGGAATGACAAGCAACGCAAATAATACGCAAGTAATACAAATCCCCCAATCTTAGCCAAGAAATAATAAAATAACGATCAAAATAATAATAAATCTAATCCTCAATCCACTCATTTCCGTAAAAATCGTTTGCTCCTAGCGATTATTAATCATTTCACAAAAAGCGGATGTATCAAATACTCCTTAATGATTGCTTAGTTAGTTTATGCATATATGTTACTTCTTGTTTCTGAAATAAATAGGAACTCTTTCGATTTTAATTTCGATAGGATCCCATCGAAACTCTATACGAAACCTAAATATGGAAATGGAGCTTTGAGCGGAATACGCTTTAGTCTTCACGCGAACGAGGCTTGGGGCGAGATCGACGGCGAAACAGCGAGTGTAGACAAGTGATTTTTATATGCCACCAACACGGCAAATTAAGCAGACAAAGACAGCATCGACGATTGATTGGGAAAGAATATGGAACTATAACTATAAGTAGTGAACAGAATGACTTCGCCATCGGAACAGTGAAAGTGCCCTTTGCCAGCTACGGGCACCGTGGGCCGGCGCCGGCGAGGGACAGCGAACTGTCACTGACACTGACTACAATCCAGACACAGTCCACATGCAGCGTTCGCACAGATGTTCTTCCAGATAGGTTAGTAATTACGAATTGATCAGCTATAATCACGTATATATATTTAGGCGTATGAGTATATACGTCATTGATATTTCTATGGGCCATAGCCTATGCTATCAGTGTGACTACGCCAGGCATAGACTATGGCCTATATGACTATGACATGACAGTGATTTATTATAATACTGTAACTATGTAATATTTATGTCACATATGGTAGGTAGCAGGTTAATATCCTAAGGCTAAGATTAATTAACTAGGCTTAATTAGCCTAATAGTAGCTAGGCATAATGTAAACGGAGTGGCTATACGTCCGGATACGGACGAATAGCCTGGGGGACTATTCGTCCGGATACGGACAAATAGCCTATGTCGGCCCCCCAGGCTATTTGTCCGGACATATTTCTCGCGGGATCGAGTTACTGTAAGACTTAAACTTACAACACGTCGATTGAATATGCGAATATTACGTACGCTTCCGTGCAAGGCGGTATATAAAGAGCGTTGTAGCGCTTACATTTTTCCGGCGTTATAAACGTACCGATTGACGTTTCTGCGCATGCGCGGTATTTGTAAAATCATCAATGTGCAGCGAAAAGACAAAGCATTTATGATATAAATACTACGGGTTGTTCGTTAGGATGTATATAACCTCTCAGCAAAGTTATTTGTCGCAAATTAACACGAGGCAAACAGGTTTTGAGGCATATTTTGATAGCAACCGTAAATCACGTGACAGTAGTGCGCCATAATCCGTGACAGTGATTTATAAAAAAAAACGTAAAATTGCATTGCATTGAACGACATTTTAGGAAACTCTTCACAGTAATCATCACAGGAAAGTTAACGAACAGCTCGTGACAGTTATACCGAAAATACTTCGTTGTTTCGCTGGACATTGATGATTTTACATTTATTGCGCATGCGCAGAAACGTCAAACGGAACGTTTTTAACGACCGGAAAAAAATGTAAGTGCGACAGCGTACGATCAAGAGCGGCTCGGTCTCTAACACGAAGGGGATGTGATCTCATCAAAGGGGACAAAGCAAAGGTATTATTACTCTTTCCGAATTATTTATATAATAATTTTGTAGTATCGGCTTGAAAAAACTATTTTACTTATATCTGCAGTATTTAATTGGTATGTGTTGAACATTTCGTTGCCGTGCCAGCTCGTGCAATATGGCTTTTGCGCGGTGTAGCGCTTACATTTTTCCGGCGTTATAAACATTCCGATTGACGTTTCTGCGCATGCGCAATAAATGTAAACTCATCAATGTGCAGTGAAAGGACAAAGCATTTGTGGCATAAATACCACGGATTATTGTTCGTTAGGATGTATATAACTTCTCAGCGAAGTTATTTGTCGCAAATTAACACGAGGCACACAAGTTTTGAGGCATATTTTGATAGCAAGCTTAAATCACGTGACTGTAGTGCGCCATAATCCGTGACAGTTATTTATAAAAAACGTAATATTGTATTGCATTAACCGACATTTTAAGAAACTCTTCACAGTAATCATCACACGAGAGTTAACAAACAGCCCGTGGCATTATACCGAAAATCCTTTGTCGTTTCGCTGGACAATGAGGATTTTACATTTATTGCGCATGCGCAGAAACGTCAATCGGAACGCGTAGCGACATCGTGGATATTGAATATCAGTATTCCACTAATTTATATATGGCGCACTTATTTAGTTTTTAAGTAAATTAGGCAATTCCACAAAAAAAGAGCAGAGCCAGGGGATGTTGAAAATAGGCTTAATTTCAATAAATTGGTAATAGGTAACAAATCACATTTATTAATATGAGTTTTATTCAGTTATGATTGCCAATGCAAGTTGCTAGAAAAGTATGAACACTTTAATTGTTTTACATTTATTAAATATTTTTTCTTCAGTTTGTCCATGTTAATTTAAAAGTATTAATTATAATGTGCCATTCAACCAATATCATGATATTGCTAATAAAATATCACTAGTATTCCTAATTATAATTAATAATAATGCAATTACTTCTAGAAATATTAAACATTAATAATAATTATTGTTTGCTATTTATTTAAATGCTTGGCATGAATATACAATAATACTAGCATAATGTGCTTGATGCACTAATTGTAGTTATTGCATGCACTTTGAACTGTTTTATTTCAGAAATCACATGTCTATGCATAACTACAAACTTCGTTTGACTGAAGACGATACAGCGACATATCTACGCTCTCTGAAGATACAGTCCCTGTGATCGTGACATGTACACTGCAGTTTTAATAGACAAGAATACAACATTAGCTTATTGCCCGAACAAAACTGCACCTGTCAGTTAACTGTGAAGATACAGAACCTACAAAGGCTTCAATATGCCACATGCATCATCCGCTTACACACATTTTTGATTTATTACATAACTTGTCTCGCTGAATGTGACATATAATACACATATCTACACTAAACATAGTGAAGTGGAGTAAGTGAGCATCTTCTTCGTCTTGCACTTTATCCCTGTGGAGGGTAACGCAGAAAGCAGTCTTGCATTTGGCACAAGAGATGTTGGAGTCGGTGACGAAACACTGTGAACAGTTTATAAACATAACTTCATAAGTTCATGTTGAAATGCAGAATATTATGAAATAACAACATGTTATTACTGGCCTCTATTGAGCCTGCAGCATTTGTCCAACCTGTAACCTCACGATCATCCATAAACAAGTGAAGTATGACAACTATGCTTCATTGTCATGCATTGATATGTTGAGTTTGCTGTTTAGCTAATATTTATTAATAATGTTATTATTTATGTTGTAATGACATGTATTTATTGATGGTTGATCATAATGTTTCATGTGGTTCTAAACATTGCATAAATTATATTTACTTCATAATTATTTACTGCATGCTTTCATCAAAACGCAACCATTACTCGAGTTAGCATGCTAACATTAGCCAATATTAACTTATTAATTAATTAAGTTAGTGTTAATATGAAATTACAGGGTAAGGTGTATTTACTACCGTAATTAATGTGGGAATGTTTTAATAATTATGGACATTGCGGCCTTTTATTCATGTGTAAGTCTATACAAAGCACGGCTACTAATCAAATTTTGATTTATTTATTAGTTTATTATTAATATTACATAAGTGTTTAATGTATATCTCTTACCATACGTAAGGTGGTTCTACCAATTTCAGGTTGCCTGCTAAGTATCGCCTATTAACTAATTTATTTATTTATTATCACATGATTATAGTTAATATCTATTTATTCTCATAGTCAATGTGGTTATGCACACTGCATAATATGTATAAATATATTCATATTTATGAACTCTGCTGGTCTTATAATTAGAATATCTTGGTCTGTTAACTTGATGCACTACTTAACTAATATTAGCTAATTAACTTCATTAATTAGCATGAATAAACATCAATATTGAAAAAGTATTACTCCATACAATGTATTTCAAAATACGGCAAACAATATGTTAATAGTTATATAAATAATAAAGTTATGTCATTTTAAAGTCACTTTTATTGAAATATTTATCAACAGAAACCACAAAAATGAGCTCATTTGACCATTACCCATTTATGCCAAGTAAATCGCTCGTGTTGTACGTGCGAGTGACATGATATACTGGCCGGCCCGCCAGTTGAACATGTGAATAAAACTTGCCGCACTGCGACTATTTCAGAAGAAACAGTTGCTATTTAAACATACATACAAACATGCCTTCTTAATCAATAGCATAGCACTTACACCCGTGAGAAGGTACCGCGTTTACTATGACGTCCGGACAAATAGCGCGATGTCGGGCTATTTATCTTTATTTGTCCGGTCAAATAGCGCATACGCAAAAATGGGCTATTTGTCCGTATCCGGACGAATAGCCTATACGCAACCATGGGCTATTTGTCCGTATCCGGACGAATAGTCCCCCAGGCTATTCGTCCGTATCCGGACAAATAGCCACGGCCTAATGTAAATGCATTATAAGTGATCCGTAACAGTTATACTTAGGCCTGCGTTATACATATTCATAATGACAATATTTAATACATTTATAATAATAATTTAATACATTAAGCAAAATGTTATGATCATTCAATACATAAAAATAGGTATATATACATATTATTTTAATTTATTAGTAACATTAATGTAATAAAATAACAAGATATTGCTTGCATTTGGAAGCCTGGGAGGTGATCGTTCATAACATTGCAAGTTTTTCAAGTACATTAAAATTTAAATGTGTCACATTTTCAGAACTTGAGGTGTCATCACCATAGGGCATGCAGAAAAGCTCTTCATCTCAGGTAAATGAGTGTTGTATATATATACATTAATTTACTCTCTCAACAAACCTTTTATAAAAATTGTACAGATGTATGTCATTTGTCAATCCAAGGGGCCTGGGGTCTTGTGGATGTGCCTCCTACACTGTAGGAATTTGGTATTCCTAGGAACTTTTTAATATAGGTCAATGCTAATGTGCCTCAATATTGTTTGAAATATGACCCAGTTTAAGTGATAATAATAAGTTGTGGCATTTTTTTATATCACTACTCCAGATGAGACAGTGGAAGATGAAGCTATGCGGTATCAACAAAAATGTAGACCACACAATTTGGTCCAGTAGGTTTTTGTGCCCTCAAGACGATTTCTGAATCTGCCCCTCTATGTGATATTTTATTTGTCTGTATTAATGGGTGGGTGTACTTGTTAAATTGTATATAAGTAAAGACATCATAAAGTAAAAACATTTTATCAAAACTATTTCATGAAATTAACTACAAAATAATGGCAAGTAATATATAAGTATAACTACATGTTCAATGACTGCACTTAATATATGTATTTATTTCATCATGTAACAAGCAAAGCAGCAATAACAAAATTAGGACAAAGTTTAAAACGTGTTAGGTAAATGTAAAAAACCAGTTACTTTTATAAATATTCGTTTCATCGAGCATCCAGCACATGGTATGTCAAATACTAATTAGTTCAAAAACATTAATCCCATTCATTAGGCTTTCAAATTATGCCTTTCACAGAGAAGACATTAGCTTTAGCAAACTTGTGCTTAGTGATACATGTCATGGGAAAGTTGTTCAATATTCTGAAAGAATTGTCGTAAGAAAACATATTTCTGGAAATTTACTTTTGCAAAGAGTTCACTATTATAACACACACACAATTGTTACAAAAATATGCTGTAAATAGATAACATATACATACTATGTACATATAATAACATTATGTACATAACAAATATGCACAGCACTTTGAGACCATGTTGGATATTGTGCTTTATAAATAATAAATATATTAAATAAAGTAACTAGATTATACTTTTATTTTTTTAAATCAGTAGATATAAAATAAGTTGTTTTTAAATGTATTTAATGCTTTGTATCTTTACACATAAAAATGGGTAAACTAGTCAGGGTCCTTGCCATGTGGCTGAGAGTTACATGTGCAATTGCTATATGTTACTCAATTCTATGAAGAGTACTGGCTAGAGATAGTACTTTTCTTTTGTACAATTAGTATTTTCACATATTAATTTCAGTGTGGCAGAATGTTTCCCACATTAGTAGAAATGTTCAATATAACAGGTCTGAGTAATGTATATATAACATGTGGGCATGCAAATTTTATAACATGAATAAAACAGTTATTTTACCTAGAGATGGAGTAATCGTACTCGTGTACCCGTACTCATGTACTCATACTCGAGTACGAGTACTTTTTGAGTACGAATACTTGAGTATGAAGGAAAGTAATTGTACTCGAGTACATTACCAAATACCAATGTAATCGTACTCACGATTACTTCTCACGATTACATATTTTTCATATGAACAGTTGCAAGCAAATATATTAGACAGATAAAAATAGCAATATTAGAAGTAATCTAATAAATATAATAATAATCGAGGTATTCATTTTCTATTACTGTTGAGCATTTCAGTTAAATAAATATTCAGTCAGATTTCCCTAATTAATACCTTCTCTTCCCAGAGAAGCCACATCTCACCCTCCTGCTTAGTACAAAGTACAAGTTATACTGTGACAGTCCCAGGGAAGCACTGCAGGAGATAAGCATCCCCTAACATCTTGTTTTGTAATTTTAGAAGCCATGCCACAGCCCCACATGTACTGTTTGCTCTTTCAGTATGGTGTGAATGACTGGGCATTTAGCTGCTAAATCTCTGTCCATTATGTTTAAGTAAGTGTAAACTGTAAACCTGTCTAAATCCCCAACTATTCTGTTTGTCCCATCTGATATATGACATATTTGAATTGGATATTATTGCTAATATGATCCCTGGGATTCGAAATGTTGTTATTGTATAATTTATATTTGATCATGCGTATTTGACATTTAAAAGGGGAGATTTGAAATTCTTAAATGCATCATATTTGTATTTGATTCAGAAGCTTAATATTTTCCTTTTGATACTTCATTGACATAGTTGAACCACCACTAAATTGACACTCATTATAACACTCGTATGCTATTTGCTACAGTATCACTATGATACCTTTAGTTTGTAGTATCATGATATATGGACATCTTGAGTATCAATCGAGTAGTAAATGGTTCATTCAACACATGAGAAAGTCATCTGATGATTTATAATAATAACAACATCTGGACAGTGGATAGCAGTTAGCAGTAATCAGTTAGAACACTAGATATTGGCACAGCAACAGAAAATGAATGACACCTGATTCCATGGAGGTCACCTTTACGGTAGAAACAGGATATTCATTAAAGGAATCGTGAAAGTACCAGTAATCATGATTACATTCTAAAGTAATCGTACTCGTACTCGTACTAGAGTACATTCTAAAGTAATCGTATTCGAGTACATTTGTTTTCTGAGTACTCATACTCATGCATGTTCAAAGTAATCATACTCGAGTACATTTGTATTGTACTCACTCCATCTCTGAATTATTACCATGATATTGACTTTGGCTACGTATGTCGTCACATATAAAATATAATACATGTCAGAGCCATGCTAATTGTCACTTTGTTTCTTGCATAGGCAGATGTGGATGTACAGCAAAATGCCAGGAAGCTAGTATGCAGTATCATCAAAGAGAGTGAACTCACGCAATGTCATCGATATCCAAGCTGATGTAGTTCACCAAAGAATGTCGAACCTGTCTTACAGTGTCGAGAGAGGTTGACCAAAGGCTCATGCCATATTTGACAGACCATGGCATCCACCGTTCCATCACCAACTGCAAAGCTAGTCAGGTGTCACACCCCATATTCGCATGTCAAGCACTCTGCATTCTACATTCTAGTCAGTCAGAATACCTGACTGGCATGGAAGCCAGTGTACACACCACTAGTACTGCATAGTCTGTCACAATGCAACACACAGTACAACTGGGATCACTTCTGGTCGACATTCGAATACTTGACATTTAATATGCAGCATCTTGCACGGCGCATAGCTGACATTAGCTGTATAGTCCTGTCCACAAATACAACTGTCCTGTAACTTGTTGAACTAGTGGTAGTAAGCATTGTTCAGTTTCTTGTTGACCTGTAAAGAAAAGCATGTATTCAATTTCAGTAAACAAACAACGTGCATCATGGTAGTGTAGTTGGGAGTAAATAATGATGCCATGCAATAACTACTACATGGTGTACACATATTCATTTTTGACATTATATGTCAAACATGAATATGTGAGGTTGTCTGGTCAATGCAAATGTTGGAAATGACAAAAATAAGGTTATTGTGATGCCAACAGCACATTCCCTCAGAAAATATTCAAGCATTCATAATATGTATGTCTACCTTCTTCAAAACTGTATTATTGATTTCTTGAGTCATCGCTTCAGTATTTGCCCTGCTATATGATGAGTGAGGTGGACCACCTCAGCGTTTTTCTAATCCATTTTGCCCAAAATATGCCAGGATGGCCACCTCATAGGTATTTCTTGCTATAAACATGTTTACACTTGTAGCTGTGCATTTGTTTCCTCTCTATTTCCCAGGGAATAAGTTAAAACATCCTTCAAAATGCACCATTTTGAAGGTAATTTTAAAAATTGATCTATGTAGCCATGCCCCACGACTCACACAGTGTATGTGCATTAATGTCTGTGTTGACACACTGGGTATAATATGCATTATACAAGAGCAAAGGTTATTCTAGTTTTCCATGTTCAACATACTATGTTAATGAAAACAAATGTATATTTAAATGAACATATTAAAATATTTTGATAATTTATACATTGTTGATTGGTAAAATGTTTAAATTACCTGGATTGATCAGATGTGAGCCTCCCGAAGACTACGTATCATCAATGCATCTGCCATACCAATGCCCTGGCTGTCTTAATATTAGCCTCTCCTCTGCCTTGTCTCACTTTTGCATTGTAGTATGGCCTCTAGCAATATTATAATTCGAATATATTATGCATTCACATACTGCTGTGATAAAAATGTTAATAAATATTTGAAAACAGCTGTTTAAATTACCTGGATTGATCAGATGTGAGCCTCCCGCAGACTACGCATCCTCCCTGCATCTGCCATACCCATTGGACTGCTTTAATCTTAGCCTCTCCTCTGACTTGTCTGACTTTCGTATTGTGGTGTGGCCTGTAGCAATATTATAATTCGAATATATTATGCATTCAGAATTATTTCAGATACTGCTGTGATGAAAATTTTGATAAATATTTGAAAACAGCTGGCACGTGTGAGTTGAAAGGTGCCAGGTACATAGACTACAGCCAGGCATTGACTACAATGGAAACAAGTGCAAGAATGTTATATGTAATACTTGCATAATATAATGTACACCTACTGTATTAATATTTTATTTTCATGTTTATTTTTTATTGAAAAAATTCATCACCATCAATCATCGCTGTTATAAAAGTCTAAATTATTTTGCATAACATATAATAGAAATCAACAACATTCAGTAATAGTACTGACATGTGACTCGCAAAACACTGTTTTAATAATTGTGAAATATAATATAATTCTCCGTTTGACATTCTGTTACACGAGATAACGGATGCTCCCCCTAAAAATACAACGTTTCTTGTCCGACCGACAAGAGCCTATTACCAGTCCCCCATGTCAATTTAATTTTTAATTTCGTCCCTCACGTCATCTATTCTCTCTGGATATGTACTTTCGCAATTACTAAGTTTATTCTGATTCTGATGGTTTGTAGTACAAAACCCCTACTGGGGCATCACGCACTAGTGAGGGTGGTTGGTTTCAGGATGGCTGGCTTCATGTTATCTGGAAGTGGAATAAGAGTATGTGTGCTTGGGAATGTGGAATTAGGATGGGGTGGGTGGGGAAAAGTACAATTTAATGATATGGTTATTAACAAGATCCTGCGTAATCAAATACAATACCGGTACATATCAACACAGGTTGTGATGCTGAGCGATATCGATGCCGATGCGATGGTGACTGTCAACTCAAACTGGCTTGCCTTGCCCATGGGCTTGGCCTTGTCAGTGACAGTGACACTGTCAGACTTATATTTATTATAATCTTACAAGTTAGAGAATCCGCGTCGAGTCAACGTTAACAAGAGTGAATTAGCCCCCGACTACTCGCTCTTGTTGCTGACTGCGTTAATGCACTTAATGCGTACCTTCATAGAAGAATCACTGCCTTTGACTTGCAATCTTAGTCATGACGCGCAAAAGCACGTGCGATTTGTTATTGTCCCGTAGTAAGTCGATCTCGCATAAAACACGTGACCCAAAAAACACAGGGCGTCGGCAGCTGCTGATTGTTTCGCCAGTTATACCCGGTGTAACGGCGATTCTTTTTTTACAATTATAAAATGACAAGTACGCATTTAAAAAATTAACTGACTGTGCATACTAGTTAAACTATTAACACATTACACATCTGGTAATAAAAGAACCGGTTTGGCGATTAGCAAATGAGTGGATTGAGTACCTTTAAATACGCAATGAAATGACACAATTTCGCGAATAACGATGCAGAAATAATACCAAAATTATATATAATACGCAGGTCGAAGATATCTCCCAACGTCAGGACGGATGACTCGGCTCATGTAGGTCGCCGGCACACGTTGCAGGTACGGAAGAATCGGCCCATGTGAGCACAAACATGCCGAACTTCAACGATTGCAGAAACGGATGTTTCGGCACAATGTGCCGAAACTGTTTTAGGCCGAAACATCCGGCTCCCAAAATTCTGAGTAGGTAGGACCGTGGACACTCGTTGAGAAGGAACGCGCGGCCGCCTATGGGTTTATTGTATAAATCAGTATTCTGAGGTTTGTTATGCGTCCACAAACACATATTCGATATGCAGTATCACTATGCAATGGTAATGATGGTTTCACGAGTTTACACTGTCGAATGTTGAACGATAATAGGGGCTCTCATTAATACACGCCCAGGGCCAGGCGGACCACAATCACAAATGTATATATCATATACAGATACAGATACAAAGACGCAGCCAAACTTTGTCCCATCTTTACAAGCCTTAATTGTTGTTATTTGCTCGTGCGTTCATAACAATTGGAGTGTCTTTGATTATTGTATTGTACTATCAATTATAAATGTAATTCTGAATGTACTTTTAGTGTTACGTACTTATATTTTAAAATGTTAAAAATAAATTAACAGTTTCGCATTTAATGATTAGACATTCCTAAGTTATTAATAAAATGAATAGGAGACGGAAGATTCGGCCCATTGCGTTGAATTATCCATGTATGTAATCGGCATAGTTCGGCCTACTTGTGCTCGCTTGGATCGAATCAACCTCTAGGCTAGTATTGAACCTAAAATCTGTTTAGACAATTAGTTAAAGGTCAGACATTTCTTTGCCAAATTTAATTTTCTTTAGCCATTTCAAGTAATGAGTGTGGTTAGTTTAATAAAAAATGCATTTGTGTATCGTTGTGTACTATTTATTTAAGGACCAAAAGGATCCCATAACATTGCCTCTACCACTAATGTATTTGTAAACAGTGTAATGTCATATCAGATATAAAATAAGATTCCATTATATTGGTGTGAAATTTTTAATCACTAGATGAAAATGATTTTTACTGAGGTCTAACAATTGGAATCCGCATCTTGCATAAATTTATTCCCAAGTCTTTCACCCACTGATGCTATGCTTCCATCGCTATATAAGGGTGGCGCCACATGGTGGCTGGAGACAAATTAATATCTCGTCGTTGCAACCGTTTTGCATAGTGTAAACATGGAAGAGGTGTTGCATGCAGCCACATTGCAAGCAACATCGTTCAGCCTTGACCTTTCACAATCGCCTCGTTGCTTGCAACCATGTTGCATACTGTAATCCCGCCTTTATGGTAAGCTATGCATAACGGCCACCAGACATTTAACAAGAATTTAACAAGATTTAACAAGATTGCCACCTAGAGATTCAACTCTAGATGGCAGGTGGACTAGGAAGTCCTTTGGCTTATCAAGAGTCCAACCTATCTATCTAAGTATACTCCATCCGTCTTAGGTATATGTCGATTCTATTTTAAAATATATTAACACTACTAGCACCTACACAATCAGCTGATAATCTGTTCCATTCATTTTCTGTTCTTTGTGAAAATGATAATTTTCTAATATCTAGTCTACACTGCTTCTTTGCAAATGTAACTCCATGTCATCTAGTCCTTCTTTCTTCCTTGACTGAGACAAAATATTTCTGTCAATATGTCCATACCCATTCAGTATTTTAAACACCTTAATCTGATCTCTCAATCTTCTGGTTTCTATACATTCCTGAGTGTTTGTGTCATTTTGGTTGCTCTCCTTTGTACTCTTTCTAGCATATCAATATCCTTCTTGCAATATGGCCTCCATGCTTGTATACAATATTCTAAATGAGGCCTAACTATTGTTTTATACAGCAGTAGTATTAGTTCTTTGTCTTTGTACACTGTATTTTGCCAAATTAATCCAAGAATTTGGTTTCTCATCGCTGCTTCAATTCCACACTGCTCTGATACATTCATGTCAGCACTTTTAGTTTAAGTAGCAATCTTTGATGTGGCACTTTGTCACAGGATTTTTTTAATCTAAGTATATCATACCTACTAGAGATCCCTCATCTACCCACTTTGTCATATCTTCAAAAAAACATAACATATTTGTAAAGCATGACCTTGCTTTTAGAAACCCATGTTGAGATGGGTTTAGCAAGTTATTTTTAACAAGAAAATCAACCAAGTGATCTTTAATTAGTCTTTCTAATAGTTTGCAAATCACCGATGTTATACTCACTGGTCTATAATTCTCTGACTTGTTTCTCGAACCCTTTTTAAATAATGGTATAATGTTTGCTTCTTTCCATTCTAACGGAACTATTCCCTCCTCTAATGACAAATTGAACACTGTCGCAAGCGGTATGCTGATTTGTTCTACAATTTACAATTAATTTGGGAGGAATCCCCTCCAGGTGATTTATTATCCTTCAAATCTCTTATTTTCATAGCTACCATTTTTGGGGTTACAATTAATTGTCCTAAATAGTCAGGCACTCCCCCTTCGAACTTAGTCTCTGGTGCTGGTAATATACTAATATCTTCCCTGATAAATACCGAACTAAAGTATTCATTTAGGTTTTCTGCCATTAATAATCCCTCTGTTATAATGTTTCCATCACTACCTTCTAGAGGACCGACCTCATCCCGAACTTTCTGTTTACATAACATACGCATAAAAACTCTTGCTGTCATGTTTTATATTAAAAGCTATTTTTTGTTCATATCTTCTCTTTGAATTTCTAATTTCAGCTGTAGCTTGATTAAGTGTTTTTTATTTTTATAAATGACATGGGGTCAAATACACAATTTTGTATTTGAAAGTATTTAAATACTTTTTTTTTAATATTTGTATTTGACATTTGAGAATCGAAAGTATTTGTATTTAAATATATATATATATATATAATATGTATATATATATATATATATATATATATATATATATATATATATAATGATGGTGACTGTAGAGCTATTCAAGAAGTTCAAATGAGTTGTGGTCAATTGATAACATCAAGGCAATGAGCACAGATAGTGTGCTCAAATTCTTCAACTAGAGGGTATCGTTCCTTATATTATAAAAGTAAAAAAAAGTAAAGGCAAGTTCTTATATAGCGCAGTATCCAGTCCTCAGGACCGTTCAAAGCGCTTTACACTTTACTTCCCTGACAGATCTGTTCACTCAGACACCATCTTGGCTTCTCTGGGAAGCATCCAGCCACATGCTACAATTAATGCGCAAAGGCTGCTCGTACACATATCCACCACTGTCTATAGTCAGATACTCATTTAAACAGCTGAGTGAACTGGAGCAATGTAGAGTGAAAAAACTTGCCCAAGGTTTTAACACCGCAGCCAGGATTCGAACCCGAGTTCTCGTAGTCAACAGTCCGAAGCTCTACCCCTGAGCCACTGCGCTCTACATTATAACAAGTGCACATTTAATACATGCATTTGTAATAGTATATTTACTCCGATACTTCCGACACAGTACCCCTACATTTGAACAAAGTATAGTGTAGGTTGAATCATTCGTCAGACTGGGCCGAAGCCGTTTTGAGCCAAATCATGCGGACCACATCCACAAAGATGCTGTCCGCAAATTACCAAATTGACTAGTGTATTGTCTCAGGTAGATACGTGTCAGGTAGAGTCACTATAACTTTTCCTGTTGTTTCAGACAAAGGTGACATCCGACGAATGATGTTCACATCGGAAGTGTCTGTGGTCAAGTGATGAAGCTGTTAAACATCTCACACATTGCCGATAACACGTGTCACGCCTTGGGCCATATACAAATGGAGTGCAGCAAGTCATATAATTGAACGACCACATTTTAGACTTTGAGAAGAAGAGAAACCTTGTGATTGTCACTTGTGGAACAATCATTTATTTTCATATCTGAAGACACCAAATCATTCCTGGATGGAAACAATCAATCGTGACTAAAATCCTCTCTGAAAGATGAAACATCTGTTTGTGTTGATGCACACACGAGATATTCTCCTCAGTGTTCAGTTTAATGATGTGTATATACACTGACATTTGTGGGAAATCATTTAAGTAAGGTGCGTCTGGAATCGTTTTACAAAAGGTGGCGTCTTCACTCTTGAATTTTGATGCTGACATTGGTGAGAAACTTCAATTATGGTGTCTCACTGAATACTAGTGCTCTCTCGATTGTGACACATCGTAATATGCAGTGAAGATCATAACTTTGAACAGACAAGTGTGCATCGTGCTGTGGTAAATCCAATAAGTGTGGTGAATGTAAACAGGTTAGCACCACAAGTAATTTCAATATGGCTTTGAATGTGAACAGTCGTACCACAGAGAAACGTTTCAAGTCACACGTCCGTATCCACACAAGGAAAAAACCATACAAATGTGTTACCTGTGGTGCACAATTCTCACAAAGTGGTGGGTTGAAGACCCATGTCCGTATCCACACGGGGGATAAACCGTACAAATGTGATACCTGTGGTGCACAATACTCAGAGAATAGTAATTTGACGAAACATGTCCGTATCCACACCGGAGATAAACCATATAAGTGCGATACCTGTGGTGCACGATTCTCACAAAGTAGTAGGTTGAAAACCCATGTCCGTATCCACACGGGAGATAAACCTTACAAATGTGATACCTGTGGTGCACAATTCTCAGAGAATGGCAATTTGAAGAAACATGTCCGTATCCACACCGGAGATAAACCATACAAATGTGATACCTGTGGCGCACAATTTTCAAAAATTGGCAATTTGAAGGTACATGTCCATATCCACTCTGGGGATAAACCATACAAATGTGACACATGTGGTGCACAATTCTCACATAGCGGCTCTTTGAAGTCTCACGTCCGTATCCACACAGGGGATAAACCTTACAAATGTGATGTCTGTGGCGCACAATTCTCACACAGCGGTAGTTTCACGAAACATGCCCGTATCCACACTGGATATAAACCATATAAGTGCGATACCTGTGGTGCACAATTCTCACAAAGTGGTGGGTTGAAGACCCATGTCCGTATACACACAGGGGATAAACCTTACAAATGTGATACCTGTGGTGCACAATTCTCAGTGAATGGTAATTTGAAGAAACATGTCCGTATCCACACCGGAGATAAACCTTACAAATGTGATACCTGTGATGCACAATTCTCAGAGAGTGGTCATTTGAAAAAACATGTCCGTATCCACACTGGGGATAAACCATACAGATGTGATATCTGTGGTTCCCAATTCTCGGAGAGTTGTAGTTTGAAGAAACATGTCCGTATCCACACGGGGGATAAACCTTACAAATGTGATATCTGTGGTGCACAATTCTCACAAATTGGTCACCTGAAAAAACATGTCCGTATCCACACGGGGGATAAACCTTACAAATGTGATACCTGTGGTGCACAATTCCCAGAGCGTAGTAATTTGAAGAACCATGTCCGTATCCATACTGGGGAGAAACCATACAAATGTGATATCTGTGATGCACAATTCTCACGAAATGATCATTTGACGAGACATTTCCGTGTCCACACGGGGGATAAACCATACAAGTGTGACACCTGTGGTGCACAATTCTCACATAGTGGTATTTTGAAGACACATGTCCGTATCCACACGGGGCATAAACCATTTAAAATGTGAAACATGATGTGCACAATTCATACAAAAACAGTAATTTGACGACACATATCTGTATCCACGCGTACCCTACAAATATGATCCCTGTGGTCAATAATTATTTAATTTTTTTACAAGATTCATGTCGATTTGACCACTGTTCAGAAATGCTACAAATGCTGTACCTGTGGTGAAGAATCCTCACAGTGCTGGTGGCCACGTGAATATTGGTGCACGTTGTCATTGCTAAACTTCAGACAGAGCTTAGTCACATGTTTGTTGTCATAGATTGCCTAACTACCAAGGTTTGTTATACAGTAATGACATGCGGTGAGAACTTGAGAATCTTGTCTTGTCGGTATACTGGCCAACACTCCTGGTGGAGTCAAACGGTCAGAAATGTGGTGAGAACAAATGTTTTTATGTAGGTGGTTTAGACATTAATTGATTAATTGTAATTAACATGAAATGTTTGATTTAGCATTGTTATCCAATTAAAATATTTATATGAAATATCAGGTATACCATCAGGCATGTATCAGTAATTTTTCATAAATGGATTATTTATTATCCATAAAAATAAACCCCTACTTGGTAACAAGCAACCTGGGGCAGTTTGTCACACAACAGACTCTTTTTTTGTATCTGTCTGTATCTGTATATGTTACTGGCAAAATGTCCTGGGGACACATCACGCCAGTGCGCATGGTGGGTCGTTTGGATTAGTTGTTAAAATGTTGGATAATTTTTTTTGGAAATGAGTTTAGTGATTTACTTGAGACAGTGTTTGGGGGCAGAGAATTCCATTCTTTAATTGTGGTTGGGAAGAAGCTGTTTCCAAATATGTTTGCAGAGTGTCTAATTTGCAAGAACTGACTGTCATACGTGAGGATCTAATGTTGTATTGGATATAGTGATAAGGTTATGTTCCATCTTGTATATTATGCTAAGCCTTTACATTTTTCTTCTTGTTTGAAGGGTGTCCCATTGGAGGTCTTTAAGGAGTTGGGTTACTGTTCCTGGCTCTCTAGAATAGTTTTGTGTGCAAAATCTGGCAGCTTGTCTTTGGATTCTTTGTAACGTTTTAATATGTTTTAGGCAGTGTGGATCCCATGATGCTGACGCATATTCAAGTATTGGTCGGACAAGGGTTGTGTAGGCTATAGATTTAATGTGGGTTGGGCATTTATTTAGATTTCTCCTAATGACCCCTAGTGTCTGTTGTGCTTTCTTAGCGACTGAGTTGCATTGTTTTGTCCAATTTAAAGTATTTGATATTTGTACACCAAGATAACAGTGAGATTGAACAGATTGAAGTTGTTGGCCACAGAATGTGTAGTGATTTGGTGTCGGTTTATAGTAGGCAGTCATCTGCAAAAAGGCGAACATTTGAAGTGAGATTGTTGGGTAGGTCATTTATGTATAGTAGGAAAAATAGGGGCCCCATTACGATTTCCCTGTGGTACCCCTGAGGTTACTTGAATGGGTATGGATGCTAATCCATTTATTACAACCTGTTGGGTTCTTTCTGTAAGGAAGCTTTCTATCCATGATGATATTGGGCCTGTGATGCCATAGTTTGGTATGCAGGTATTGCAATGCAGGTATTGCAATACCTCAGGGAGTTTGACGCCCCTGCCATGCAGAGCTGTAAACCACTGCCTTGTGGTACAGGTTCTTATCAGAACCGAAGGCTAAGGGAGCAAACCCTAAACAGAAAACCATGTCACTGTGGCAGCATCAAGGGCGGTTGATGTATGGAACTCCCAACATCTCTCGACCAGCCACTGCAGGGACAAATAGTTTGCGCCTGTCTTGACATGTTCTTGCCGGTGTGAGACCTCTATTTGTTCCCCGAGAGAGTGTCGCTAGTAACTTGCAAAAGCCAGCGGCACTTCAACAATTTTTGCTAGCAGCTTCCATGAAATGTACAACTGCACGAAACATGATACCGGATCGGCCGTCGCCCGGGTTACCAAGGACCGCGCTGCTCGACCTCATCTTCCATCGACAGTGAAAAATCAGCTAGGAAGACGAAGACAAAGAAGACAACTACTGACAATTGGACAATGGAACGTCAGGACTCTCCTCGACCGAGAAGGAGCTAACCGACCAGAAAGACGTACGGCACTAGTAGCAATGGAACTTGCCAAATACAACATCGACATCGCCGCCCTATGTGAAACAAGGTTCTCAGAGTCTGGTAGTCTCGACGACTTGGAATACTCTTTCTTCTGGAGTGGCAAACCCGAAGGAGAAAGAAGGGAGGCCGGAGTGGGCTTTGCTATCAAAAAGGATATCGTCACAAAGCTGACAGAAATGCCACGGCCAGTAAGTGACAGAATAATGATGATGAGACTACCTCTGAGCAAGGACAACTTTGCTACAATTATCAGCGTGTATGCTCCGACAATGACAAACCCAGACGAAAACAAGGAGGCCTTCTACAACCAGCTGGCAAGTGTGCTCAGTGGCATCCCTCGTACAGATAAGCTACTGCTGATAGGAGACTTCAATGCGAGGATAGGAAGAGAGAATGACAAGTGGCCCTTGGTCATGGGCAAACATGGGATTGGGAAATGCAACTCCAATGGCGAGCTTCTACTGGCTCTGTGTTCTGAGTTCGAGCTGATAGTGACGAACACCATGTTCAAGCAGAAGGATGAACACAAGACCACCTGGATGCATCCTCGTTCGAAACACTGGCATATGATCGACTTCATCATCACGAGGTGTCGGGATAAGATGGACATCCACAGTACCCGAGCCATGCGTGGAGCAAACTGTTGGACCGATCACCAGATGCTGAGGTCAAAAGTGGCTTTCAGAATACGACAAAAGCACAGCAGGCAAGGAACAAGTAAGCCGACCAAGCTCAACACAGCAAAACTAAGTACCACCAGCCATAGGGAGAGTTTTGAGCAGGAGATGGACAGTGCTCTCGCCCAATGGGAGGAGAAGGAAAACTCAACACCAGACGAGAAATGGGCTGCTCTGCAGCAGGTCGTGTACAACACAGCCAAGACATATCTTGGCAAGCCAGACAGAAAACACCAGGACTGGTTCGACCCCAAAGACCAGGAGCTACAAACTCTTATGAGCAGAAGAGACCAAGCCCACCAGAGAGTGTTGCAAACCAGGAGCACTAGATCCACCACTGCAGCATATAAAGACGCCTGCAGACTGCTACAAAAACACACCCGTGCACTGAAGTCAGACTGGTGGGAAAGGAAGGCAGTGGAGCTGCAGAGAGCTGCTGACAGTAACAACATGAAGGGCTTCTACAGTGGACTGAAGGAAGTGTGGGGACCCAAAAAGAAGGGACCTGTTCAACTGAAATCAGCAGATGGAATGGAGACCTTCTCTGACAGCAAGAGAGTTGTGGCAAGATGGAGTGAACACTTCCAGAAGCTACTCAACGTCCCTGGAGACATAGATCACGAAGCTTTGGAAAACATCCCGCAGCGCATTATCAAGACAAGCCTAGATGAGATTCCAACTATGGATGAGATGGCTAAAGCAATCGCCGGCCTGAAAGATGGCAAAGCACCTGGAGGAGATGGAATTCCTGCAGAAGTATGGAAACACGGAGGAGACAATCTGTTCAGCAGATTGCACCAACTAATCACCAATGCCTGGGAGGTGGGTTCTGTACCACAAGCATGGAAGGATGCCAGCATTGTAACCATCTACAAGAAAGGTGATCGAACAGACTGTGGGAACTATAGAGGAATCTCTCTTCTTTCCATAGCAGGCAAGATCTTCGCCAGGATCCTACTCAACAGACTATCTACCCACATAACACCAGAGGTAGTTCCAGAGACTCAATGTGGCTTCAGAGGTAACCGGAGCACCGTGGATATGATATTTTGTCTCCGACAACTACAAGAAAAGTGCATTGAGCAGGACCGACCACTGTACATGGTATTTGTCGACTTCAGTAAGGCGTTCGATACAGTTGGGAGGACCGGGCTATGGCAGCTACTGAGAAAATATGGATGCCCAGAGAAGTTCACAACAATGATCGAGGCACTACATACCGGAATGATGGCGAATGTTAGTGTTGGAGGGGAAGTCTCGGAATCGTTCAGTGTCACAAATGGGGTCAAGCAAGGATGTGTACTGGCCCCCACGCTGTTCTCCATCTTCCTATCAGCAATGCTCGATGATGCTTTCCGAGACATGGGGGATGGCGTCTACATACAGTCCAGACAGAGCGCTGACCTATTCAACGTCGCACACTTCAGAGCGAAGACCAAGACTACTCGGATACTGATGAGAGAGCTGCTATTCGCAGATGACAGTGCACTGGTTGCACACTCTGCTGAAGAGATGCAGAATATAGTGGATGCTTTCTCCAATGCGTCAAAGAAGTTTGGCCTGAAGATTAACATCAAGAAGACCGAGGTGCTGTACCAACCCAACTCTACAAGAACCCGAGAGGAGGATATCATGGTTGATGGAAACAAGTTGAACTCTGTTCTGGAATTCACCTACCTCGGAAGCACTATATCAAGTGATGGATGTATTGACGATGAAATACAGAGGAGGATGGCCAAGGCTAGTGCATCTTTTGGCCGACTACGCCAGAGACTCTGGAACAACCACCATGTGTCCATGCGGGTTAAAGGCAAGATATACCGTGCAATCGTGCTGTCCACCCTCCTATACGGAGCCGAGGCCTGGACAGTGTACAGACGACAGGTGAAAAAGCTGCATGCCTTCATGATGCGACATCTGCGATCGATCATGAGGATAACCTGGATGGACAAAGTGACAAACAAGGAAATACTCGAACGGACAGGGCTACCATCTATGGAAGATCTTCTGATCAGAAAGAATCTCCGGTGGACTGGACACCTCATGAGGATGTCACCAGACAGGCTACCAAAGCAGGTTCTCTACTCCCAACTGTCTTCTGGTCAGAGAAAGAGAGGGCGCCCTCGTCTCCGGTTCAAGGATACCATCAAGAGAAACCTGAAGCTGAGAGACATAAAGATCGACTCCTGGACATCACTCTCACAGCAGAGAGATAAATGGAGAGCAACAGTCAAGTGATGGAAGCAGTCTTTGTCGCTTCGCGACCGACAGCATGATGATGATGCCATAGTATTTTAGTTTGTGAATTAGTCTTTTATGTGAAACTTTATCGAATGCTTTAGTGAAGTCTAGAATGGCCATGTCTACAGTTTTCTTTTCGTCAAGGGATTTGCTCATGGATATTTTGAATTAATTGAGTTTCTGTTGATCTTTTTGCACGAAAACCATGTTGGTGGTCAGTTAGGATGTGATGTTGTTCAAGGTGTTTCATGACGTGGCTATGAATTATGTGTTCAATGAGGACACCCTGGCGGTCACACACGCCGAGGCAAAAAATGCCACAGGCAGTAGTCTTGCTTAACCGACTGTCGGTCGGCTGTGGAACTACGCCGAGAAGACAGTCTGGTTACTTACTCGGCATTTGTTTGTTTATCCGCGTGATCTATACAATGCTGCCACCTCACGGACACTGCCGTAATTTATATTTTATAAACTACTGCAAATTTGTATTTCTATTTATTTTGTTTTGTTTAATTTTGAAGTTTCTTTTTTAAATTCAGCATTATTTGATAAAAAGGTATCCTTGTTTAATTTGTGTATCTTGAGCCAATCAGACTGTGCTACGTAATAGTCTTTTACGACAATGGTACATTTTTTTTATCCGTGTGGGGCTAGACCATGCTGCCACCTCACGGCTACTGGTTAATCCTGCCGTAATTCTTATTTTATAAACAACGTTAAATTTGAATTTTTACTTACTTTTGTGTTAATGTTAGTTCAATGTTGAATACTTTTCATATGATATCATTATCTAGTAAAAGTATATCGTTATTTTAATGTTTATTTTATAGTTGGTCTGAAAGTCAATCAGCGTCTCTACCCAATCTGGGGCAAGGCCGCCTGGCGGGTCGAAAATGCAGACCCATTGTTTCCCCAGGCGGGTGTGAGGGGCTTAAAGTTGCATTCTGACTTCCGCCATGTTTAAAATAAAAATTTCCAGTAAACCAGCATTCCCCATGCACTATATATTGTTTTCCTCAACTACCTACCAACTTATTTTCACATAATATGCCATTTTAAGATAAAAAGCAGCAAAAGACGAAAAAACGTCCTGGTGGGTCCCACCAGTTAGAATTCTCTGATTGGTTTAGACCTCGATGAAGGGAATTCCAGTGAAAAGCGCTGTCAGGAGGGGGCCACACTAAAATGCGGACCACAATTGGCAGACCGCACGGAAACGGCATACCACATTCACAAAGATGCCACCGCTCGATACGCTCCATATTTACGGCATGCCCAGTTGCCCACATACAAACTATCGCTGGCTACGCGCCTGTACGCTCAATGGCTAATTGAGCATGATTTAAATAATTAGGGTATTGTTGCCTTGTGGCGCGTCTAGCGACTAACGTGGATATGTGAAACCGCCTTTTAGTTTGCCCCATCGTTTACTTACGTTGACCGGAGAGTTCCGATGGTAAAAATAGATCGAATTTTGGGAAACTCCAGAGCCGTTGTTTGTTGCAAACTTATATTTGATCAAATAACGTATAAATCCACAAAGTGAGACATGTGGTAGGAAGTATACTAATAAGCAAATATCGGTGATGGTGTACATTGACTTTTCTAAAATGCGTTAAAAAGGGGAAATTATGTCAGAATGCAACTTTAAAAGGGTAACCGTAGTCTCGCTTAACCGACTGTCGATCTGCTGCGGAACTACGCCGAGAAGACAGTCTGGTCACATTTGCCGGCTTTTGTTTGGAATCCGCGTGATCTATACAATGATGCCACCTCACAGACACTGCCGTAATATATATATATTTTTTATAAACAACTGCAAGTTTGTATTTCTATTTATTTTGTGTTAATATAAGTTTAATTCTGAATAGTTTTTATAATACAGCATTATTTGATAAAAAAAAGTATCCTTATTTAATTTGTATGCTATCCGTGTGGGGCTAGACAATGCTGCCACCTCACGGATACTGGTTAATCCTGCCGTAATTCTTATTTTATAAACAACTGTAAATTTGAATTTTTACTTACTTTTGTGTTAATATTGTGTTCAATGTTGAATACCTTTCATATGATATTATTATCTTATATATCGTTATTTGAATTTTTATTTTATAGTTGGCCTGAGAGCCAATCAGCGTCTCTACCCTAATCTGGGGTAAAGCTACCCGGATGTTAGAAACTTATGACCCATTCTTATCCCAGGCGAAGTTGAGGGGCTTAAAAGTGCTGCCACCTCACGGATACTGGGTAACCGAGGCTACGTGGACACTACGTTAAGAAGGAACGCGCGGCCGCTGTGGTGGTCCCAGTTTCGACCCAGTCCAGGATTCGACTAAACGCATATCACGCATGCGCGCGCATGCGCAGTGACCGCTTTTAGCTGTTTTTGATGCGCTGTGACGTAGTGGCAACGGCATACGTCATGCCCGGGCCGAGATTCGACTAAACGACATTGCGCATGCGCAATGTACGTCATAGATTCGGCTAAACGGACATTGCGCATGCGCAATGTACGTCAGAGCCCGTTATGACGCAAGCTTGTTGCAACGACCCTTCCCAAAGGGCAGAGGCTATTCACACAGATGCTCAGCGCATACTACACAAAACAGAACAATCTTTCACAGTATATCAGTGTGCTATATCTGTAATTCCATGATTGTTGTTCATAAAAAATATTTAAGACATTCTTTGGAGTGATGTACTGATACGAATATAAAACAGTAAACATGCAGATGTTGCAATATATGCTTGCTCTCTAAAACCAAAGACAATTAAAGGAAGATCAATCACATGCGCTGTTTCCCATTGGGCGCCATTTTTAAAACATAGACCGCAGCGAACCAAGCGGCTGGGTTTCAAAAGTCAGATCAACATGGCGTACGCCAGGCACGGCGGTTAGTTTTCCTCAGCCTTTGGCTGCAGCAACAACAAAAGCGTCAACGGAGAGCTTTCATTCTTCAGATTCCCGAAAGATAAAGACAGGTAGGCATTAAATCAATAGAAACTAAAAAGAAATGCCATGCATAATACACATAAATGCAACGCCTCGACACGCCCCCCCCCCCCCCCCCCCCCAGTCAGTGTCAGACTGGATGTCAGCTGGTGATGTAAACAAAAACACTCCGTATGGCTGGGACGGGTTTAGTAGTAGTTGGGCCAAGTAATAGTACTGTCGTGGGCGGGGGGGGGGGGGTGGTTATCAATGACAATAAATTAACAGTATGTCCCAGCGGATCTTGTGGTGGGCTAAACTAAGAGTAAATATCACTGACACTGTATCATGTATCCAGACTGGCCTACTTGTCCTTGTACATGTACATGGTGTATCTAAATTCTAGATAATAGAATAGGTGCCTTGGCAAAATATTAGCAATAAAATGTGTAATACTGGCTGTAATTCAATGTTTTTGCACTTCTTATTTCAGGAGTAAGCGATGGGTTATAAATTCTAGAAGGGAAGATCTGTTGAAAAGAGACTGCGGGTATCTCTATAACAACTGCCGGATGTGCGCTAAACAGTTCACCGAGTCACAGTTTATGAATGCCAACAGCCATGACAAGCTGGTATGGGATGCAGTTCCCACGTTATTCAGCTGCAATCAATCAGATCGCCAGAAAGAACGCAAGCCCCCCAAGGATAGAACTTCATCTTCTGAGCATGTAGTTGAGCAAGATACTTCAGTCCTGGTAAAATCAATGTTCTTGATTATATTCATGTCAGACCAGATGAGTGTATTGTTGTATATTGCTTGAGACAGTTGACTAGATATATAGTACATCACCATACAGTATACATATAGCCCTGGCTGGACTAAGGTATAAGAGGGGTGGTGGCGCCGGTAAGCCTACTGGTGCCCCCCCCCCCCTCCCTTATACCTTAGTCCAGCAAGGGCTATACATGTGTTTTACATAATCAACTGATAACATTAGTATGTTTCAATAATTGTAACGTTTTTGTGAGAACACCGAAATAATTCTGTGTCATTTGGACACTAAATATTGTAAATGGCAACCAACATTTTGCAGTCACACGATATGAATTGCTCAACTCAATTGCACACACGCACACACGCACACACGCACACACGCACACACGCACACACGCACACACACACAAACACACAAACACACAAACACACAAACACACAAACACACACACATAACCACACTCACCACACACACCACACACACATTCACTTTGAAGAGAAATGTTTGTTTCTGTCTATGCATGTGGTATGGTAATGCAATGTTTAAGTTTCACTCAGTCAAGCCTGATAAAGATCTCACATACTGTAATGGAGTCATTAAACCTAATTTCACATACAGAGATGTAATTATTAACCACACATGATATAGCATTGCTATAGGTACTGATTTGATACATGAAATATAATATCTGTGTAACCATTGTAAGAAAAACTTGATCATTTCATCACAAATTTCATGTTTGCAGAATCATTGATTTTATAGTCAGAGAAAAAGATTTGGAAAGTAATTCATAACATATATTGTAGTATCCTAACCACATATTCACAGAATCAAAGGGTCAATGTTTGTAAGTAAACTGATGAGATATTTTGTTGTTGTCCACATGTCTCCACCTCAGCCAGTCTTTGTTTTTCCTCTTTCTGTCCTATTACTGCATTACTGGTCTAATGCCAGCATCTTTCAGCTTGGAGACATTGAACCATTTCAACAGCCTAATCGGTGTTACTGTTCTTTTAATCTTCAGCTTGATGTGTGCGACAACAAGGTGGTGATTGCTGCCAACATCCACTCCACTTCTATAGCGTACATCTTGTAAGGATCGTCGCCACTGATGAGAAGGTGGTCAATTTGTTTCTTGGCTCTTTGGTTAGGTGAGATCCAAGTAACCTTGTGTATTTCTTTATGTGCAAATAGGATGACAAAGTTGTTTGTATCAGTAGAGTATGGCACAATGTAAGTACAGCATGTGACATGTGATGCCTACACATGTTATGTTATTAACAAGAAGGCAACAATTATTAAATTATAGTTATGTTATATTATATAATTATGATATTATACTATGAAATGATTACGATACGATACGATACGATACGATACGATACGATACGATACGATACGATACGATACGATACGATACGATACGATACGATACGATACGATACGATACGATACGATACGATACGATACGATACGATACGATACGATATTGAAATCATATGATATGATTTGATATGATATGATATGATATGGTATGGTATGGTATGGTACGGTACGGTACCGTACCGTACCGTACCGTACCGTACCGTACCGTACCGTACCGTACCGTACCGTACCGTACCGTACCGTACCGTACCGTACCGTACCGTACCGTACCGTACCGTACCGTACCGTACCGTACCGTACCGTACCGTACCATATCATATCATATTACTGCATCCAATATTGAAGACATCAATACATTCCAGTTGTGTCTGTCTTTAAGTGACGGAGTTACTAAAATAATTACAGTTTTTTTATACAGACAGGGCCCGAATTCTCTCTTTTGAAAATAACCCTTAGAGCATATAATACGCCAGTAAATTGGAACCTGTTTATTACAGGGAGACACACGTTTATGGGCTCAGCTGAACATTTTATTTTATATATGCAAAGCCCCTTAACTGACTCGTGTTCGGGTTCGTGAACTCGCTACGGAGAGAGCCTCGTTGATAAGATGTAGTTTTATTATTCGATGACATACATTTGGAATAATTCATGTCTATATGTGTATAATAATTAGTAATATTTATAATTTATCGTATGTCTGTTTGAACTAAATGAAGTTACAAATTATTTGACTTTTCTATGCAACATAAAAAGTAGAAGATGACAAACATGCGATGCGCTGACTAGTGACTAATCAGTTTCATTTTGATTTATTTTAATGTGCGACTTGTTTGAATATAAATAAATATATACCAATTTCGATAGTATCCTTTTTATCTGAAATAACATTATTTGTACTATATTTTCGTTCCTGGTTGACGTGAGAGAAAATCACCACCTCTCTCCACTTTTAGGTCCGAGTTATCTATCGGGTAACAAAACCATGACGTACATATATTCCAAGCAATCATAAGTGGTGATAATGTGCTGCGATCTCCCTGCGCCTGGATAATCGATATATCGCTTGCAATGCTAGCCTCGGTTGCCCAGGCTCCGTGAAGTGGCAGCATTTTAAGCCCCTCAACTCAACTTTGCCTGGGGAAACTAATGCTCTGCATTTGCTAGCCGCCAGGGCGGCCTTACCTCAGATTAGGGTAGAGACGCTGATTGGCTCTCAGGCCAACTATGAAATGAAAATTTAAGTAACGATATACTTTTACAAGATAATGTTATCGTATGAAAAGTATTCAATATTGAACTTACATTAACACAAAATAAGTAAAAATTCAAATTTTCCGATGTTTATAAAATAAGAATTACGGCAGGATTAACACGGATAACATACAAATTAAATAAGGATACCTTTTTATCAAATAATGCTGCATTATAAAAACTATTCAAAACTAAACTTATATTAACACAAAATAAATAGAAATTTGCAGTTGTTTATAAAGAAAAACAGAAATTACGGCAGAATTAACCAGTGTCCGTGATGTGACAGCATTGTATAGATCAATTCTGAACGTGCGTTTGTATTTAAAATTCGAACTTAGGTTAGGATTAAAACATAAATATATTGCTTTTGAGAGTGTTTTTAGTTGTGTATTTAATATGCCGGGTTTTTTTTAATCGTTTGTGCCGTAGGTCCATCGTTGAACTTATTACATCACTTTGTGTTCGCCGTCCGCTGTCCGCTGTTAGCTCCCATAGCTCAGAAACCGTTGAGGATGTATGTTTTACATTTGGCATAGGCGTATCTTAGTGCACTGCTACTATGCACGGGAAATACTTCTTTGATTGGATCGTTCTGAAGGCCCAAAATCTGGTAAAACAACGGTTTTCAAAATTCGTATCTAACCTGTTCTCTAGTTTTGAATTCACACAATTTGGATGTGCTTCTGGACATCTCTTATGGATCACCAAAGAAAATGCCAATTAGGTGGTTATGGCGAAAAGACTAGACAATGATTACGATTCAGCTGAACACATTTCATTCACAATTACACACTCAATATATGAAATTATAGTCCAAATGACTTCAGGGCCTCTTGGTCCATTTTCCTGTCGATCATCTATTGTCTTGATCGATCTGATGAAAGAACACCAACTATTTGAGATAATGCTGTACAGCGACTAGTTCTGTATCGAGTTTACTGTCATTTACAAAATGCGTTTCTATAGTACAATATAACCGCAGACGTACAAACTGAAAACAACGACATTCACTTCCTATATAGTTCTAAACGGTGATTTCGTAGGTACATATATGCGAAATCGTGTGTTAATTTCTACAATAACATACACAATATTTACACATAACTGGCTAAAGTCGATAAAGAACAGACAACAAATATATGTACACCACTAGAAATCCATTCGCAAACAAAATAACATAATAACATTACAATGAGAACCACCCCTTTTGGTTAAACGACGAAACCGTCTTGAGGATGAATCCCATTTGTCTAAGCCGACTTTTAGAAGTAGTTAACACACATAATATGATGTGATCGAATCGGAAAAAGTGTCCAAAGAACCTCTAACAGAAAAAAAATATTAACAGAGGATGGGAAATATTAACACTTAAAAAGCATCCATAAATAACATTCTAAGTAGGCAATGATGAATATTAGATGGTATATGTTCCATTCAGTTTGAAATGTGATGTGCATTTTCAGCCCGACGTTCATCGTGTGATCGAAGTTCAAATGTTGAATGTTGTTTACTGTGATCCCGCGTCAACTGATCAGTGAGTATCGACAGTTTTGCCACGAATCCGGGTAGAGCGAAACATTGAAGCAAACATATTGTGCACATTCGCATCTGTGCACACACATTTCAACAAAGCTGAAACCATTCAAAGTAAAGGTCTTGATTGTTTTGACTTTAAATGCCCCCATGAAATTACACCTAGGCGATCCCGTTATTCCAGCCTGTAATGGGGAACCTTCATGGTCGCCAGGCGGCGCTGATACGCAACTCGGGTCTGTGACGTATTCGCGTTCTTTATGCACGCGCACGCTGTTTAGTTATGTTTCATGTCTTTCAGCAGAGCTAATACATCCAAGCTGGGATTCTTCAACACACAGCGCCCTCACACGGGTGGGATCAAAACGTCAAACAGATGCCGTACTAAACAAGGAGAAGTCCGAGATTGAGCGAGATCTGTGCGCGTTTGGTCCCATCGAGGGGACTGCCCCAGCTCCGATCCAATAGCTCTGCTTTTAGTCTCCAACTACTATAAGGCATAACTACAACGTTTGTTAACAAATGTTGGATATAATGAATGTCTGAACGAACGAACGAACGAACGAACGAACGAACGAACGAACGAACGAACGAACGAACGAACGAACGAACGAACGAACGAACGAACGAACGAACGAACGAACGAACGAACGAACGAACGAACGAACGAACGCACGCACGAACGAACGAACGAACGAACGAACGAACGAACGAACGAACGAACGAACGAACGAATGAACGAATGAACGAATGAACGAATGAACGAACGAACGAACGAACGAATGAATGCGGCCTAGCGAGGTAAAGGGACGCTGGAGGTTGAAGGCACGCGGCACGCGCCACCTGGATTACTAGTACTGTAGGTTCCCCATTGCTCAATTGTTTTTAATATGGTATATTTACACTTGGAAAGTGCTAGAGTTTCCTCGCTCTTTATTATCGTGAACGGAGCCCTGCGCTGTTAATATTGTACAGCAACTGCAATTGTCTTGGTTTGAGCAACAGAGAAGAATAAACGTCACAAGTTGTCCACAGCGCAGTACGGGCGGAACACGTGACATGCGTGACGTAATAATACACGTGACGCTACAAGTAGAGCGTGACCTAAAGAATATATGATGCGAGTAACACATGATGGTATGGCTAGCTCGAAGGAAGGCACGCAGTCATAGCGGGGAACAAGAATGTTCAGTAGCGTCTATAGTCTGAGACCTCGTGAAACATCAGACGTTTGTCTCCAATGTATCGAACCAACGGTCTTTGTAACTGCTACTTTACACGTGTGGGCCTCGCGGAAAATCCAATCTTGCCTCGTGGGGCGCTTCGCAGCTGAAAATGTATCGTAGACATATGCTACACAGTGATGCATATTTTGGGCAGTTAGATATCATTGCATCCGTTTTCAGACTGCAGGGGAATCCGTGTTTTTGCAAACATTTCCTTGCGTTTGTACAGCCGAAACCCGAGGCAGACGTAGGCTCGGTTCGACGAAAGTCTGTCGTGGATCGTCGCGTCATACACACGCGTTCTTGCATTTCACTCATGCGTAGATCGGGCGACATTCCGCCGGTGACTATTTGTAGACCAACCGGACTCGGTGCACACGGTCCTGGCTGCTGCATTCGCCGATAAAAATCCGTCACTTCCGATGAACCTCGCCCACCAGACGAGGACGCTCCGTTGTCTGTCGCGTCGCATTGCATTCACACGAGCGACACAACACCCGATACGCGCGCGACATCGACACGCGTCTTCCGCGCCGTCGCATGCGCACGTATCTGTCACCTTGTCATCTTACACGACGCCGTCACGCTCAGTTGCAGATGTTCTCCTCCACCTGTCGCTCACACGTCTGACACTTGACGTAGCAGCACCAGTGGAAGCGACACTGACACCGCTCGATGACGACCCGCGTGTGCGTCGTGAAGTCGCGGCCGCAGCACATCAGTTCGCAGCCGTCCATCGCCCTCGACGTCCGGTTGCACTGGCGGCCGACGGTGCCGAGCGACCCCGACTTCGGGTCGGGGTCGCAGAAGTCTGGCGACGCCTGCAGGTAAACGAGGTCGGTGTCCGTGTGCGGCTTGAAGTAGGCGTGGCGCGGCACCAGGTGGCGCCGCGTGCCGATGCGCCGCAGCACCACCTCGGTGGCGCCGTCGAACTTCTCCTTCAGCTGCTCGCCGATGCGGCGCAGCGACGGCATGGCGCGCCAGCACGTCTTCAGCTCGCACGAGCCCGACACGCCGTGGCACTTGCACTGCACCACCATGTTCCGGGCGATCACCTGGAACAGACGCACGAGGCGGGTTACGTGTGGACAGAGGCACATGTACACCTTTGACGGAGGGTGACCCTAACACTTCCATTACAGCGGATATGGGAAAAACTGTTTAGAATCTGTGTGCGTGTGCGTGCGGGTGTGCGTGCGTGCGTGCGTGCGTGCGTGTGCGTGTGTGGGTGCGTGGGTGCGTGGGTGCGTGGGTACGTGTGTGCGTGTGTAACTCCAGTGTCTTCGCAATGTAAGGTGAACACAGTCACGGCTCGTATAGTTAGAAACTGTAGCACTTATATAGCGTCTATATCCCTGTAAATTCAAGGTAAGAGGCGCAACAAACAACATCGCAGCGCGTTATCATAAACAGGGACAAGCTTGTCTAATCATAGACAGACACAGTCTGTGACAAGCAATCGAAAGTCCCTGTAAACATAAATAATAAATATATAGACAACACACATGTAACACAGATGTGTGTAGCACATCAAAGTTCGTGACAACTTTCGTAAAAAAAATCTTCGAACAACAGTCTGAAAAGACACGCCAGATAAGGCAGGTGATCATTACACCTGATCCGCCGGGTGGTGGTATCGCATTAATCGCCAGATGGCGACACAGGCGCGACGAAAACTGCAGGGATGCTGGTGGAATTTGTTCGCGTCGCATCGCCCAAATTTATTTTTACTTAGGGGAGCCGACACATTTCTACGGTACCGACTGCCCTACCATTTCCTCGCAAATATCACTAAAAACGACAGTGTATTCACACGCGTTTGTGTGTACGTGCGGGCTGTTCACACGGTTTCGCAGCCGTTCACACTTTTTACTGGAGGAGAGGCAAAACCATGTCTCTCCTCACGTAAATTCCAGGGAGCAGCTGCTCCTCCCCCGTTCCCCGCGTCTATGAACAGAAGGCATACCCACCTAGGCCGTTACATACATTATTACGTCTTTTATCGGGAAACAATATATAAAGCCAATATTACGTAAGGTTGGTATTAAAAAAGTCCCGACCACAGCAACTGTGGACAACGTATCGATAATCAACGCAGGCTACCAAGAAATTATGGATGCTGTAGATCAACAGCAGCGCCGTCTGGCGAATGGGCGGTGAGTTACTAACTCGTACTGTTCTGCGAGCAAAGCGTATTCGTCTTGGGGCTATATGTGGAAGTGGCAAACAATTTTAATCTATTTACTGTCATCAACAAGACTGACAAATTGCACTCGGGTCGTCGGCCCTGGTAAACTGGCGCATCTCTAACGGAAACGACGAAAACCACCGAGCTATTCCGATCTATTGCCGACGATCGTTGTCTCCTAACGACTGGCATCAGTCACAAGGCGGCGTCATTAATTGGCGCAATGTATCACTCGTTGGACAACAGGACAACTTGCGGGCGCGAGATTTTAAATCACCCCGGCTCGCGGAAAGCCATGGTGTGTCATTGTCTTTGTCGAGCCCTCACATGGCGACAGATGCGACACTCTGACGTGACGCTGATTTATGTCACATGACTCAAGGGAGGCGGAATAAATAGCGACACTCGCAACCGTTAGGTCGGATCGCGAACCGAAGCGGCACTCGATCAGTCTTCGAAGATATTTTGTGCTCGACCGAACTGATAGGTTTGTCCAAAGATTGCGCAGAGCTATGGGAGTTCGACTGATGGTTTATTCCGTCTAATTAATTGCATGTTTGTTGATGATTTCTGGCAGGGCCTCGGGTAGAACACGTCTTTCAAAGTTTGCCCGATCGAAGTTTGGAAATGTCTTAGCATGCCAGTTACTGGTAGCATGTCTGGGTCAGGAGACTGGTCACAAGACATTCTTTATAGTAACCACACACACACGCATGCACGCACACACACGCATGCACACACAATGCGCGCGTGCACATACACACGCACACGCGCGCATGCACGCACGCACACCCACACATGCACGCACACACGCATGCATGCACGGACACACACACACACACACACACACACACACGCACGCACACACGCACGCGCGCACTTTGATTTACATAAACAGCTGGGATTGTTCTTTATTTCTAAGTTCTAACATACACTAACAATTCAGCAATTCAGCAGTTGTAATTACGATGTCACCAAGAGAATTGCAGAACACTTAAAACGAAACCAGTGCACAGCAGACGGGCTAACTAATTAAAACAAGGAACAATCCAAATTAGCCAAACATATACGAGGAAACATTTTGATAATGTTTTACTTGTAACTGGCACGATGCTGTGACTAAGTCAGGCATCCTAAATCGTATGAATGACGTCGTCTGACTATAAACAGTAATACGTAATTTGGTCACGCGACATTTCGTTATATAGTATTTACATTAATAGCCTACTCTATTAATTGATGTAAATTACGTTATGCAATACTGGTGATTGTTGTAATGCAATTGTTGCCAAACTTAATAGCTTGGATTGTGTGAACAAAATGTTTTATGATCCAATTTCCTCTGACCAAATGTTGAAGAAACGTTGCACAACACAACACAACACAACACAACACAACACAACACAACACAACACAACACAACACAACACAACACAACACAACACAACACAACACAACACAACACAACACAACACAACACAACACAACACAACACAACACAACACAACACAACACAACACAACACAACACAACACAACACAACACAACACAACACAACACAACACAACACAACACAACACAACACAACACAACACAACACAACACAACACAACACAACACAACACAACACAACACAACACAACACAACACAACACAACACAACACAACACAACACAACACAACACAACACAACACAACACAACACAACACAACACAACACAACACAACACGTCTCTTATACGTCTTACTCTGCCGCTGATATACGTGGACGTATCATGGTATATTTTGTAAACCCGAAAATAGTCTGAATCATGTCGAGAGAAATAATATTTCTTTGCACAATCCAACTTTCAAACAACAACTAATACAGCCAAATTACGATCACACGATATCAATTAACGCACGCACATTCATTTATTTGGACAATATTTTTCCACCTGAAATGCCTCGGGCTGGCAGCGGGACTATGTAGGCCGTGTCAACAGATGTAGAATATTTCCACGAAACACTATTACCCCAAGGTGCGGCGACTTCAAAGTCGTACACCGGTCGTCATTAATTGCGTATTCTCGCGCCAGACGAAATCCACGCTGCGGAATCGTTCATTTTCATAATGGCAAAACTTGCGCCAAACTGCATTTTAAATTGGTTACGACACCACGCGTTCGTTCACACCTGGACTCGTCGACAGATGTTTCGCTTCAGTCGGCTACGATTACAGAGGGGGCGAATGCGCTAACGATTCAAGGCCACTCACGAAGCGCGGGCCACACTCAAACGTCGCATCTGTTACGCACTAATTGTCACATTGAAATTACCCGTCATAAAACACGGGGCGCAAACGACCCGCTAATTAAGCCATAAATAATTTGAATTGCAAAATCATATTAAATGCGTTTCGCAGTGTTTCGGTGAATGGGCGGTCGGGTGTGATTGCCTTGTTCAGGAATGTGCTGATAGAAACTCAAATTGTATCGCGTCGAAATACCCTGAATATAAGATAAGTATGTGTCTAATGCACACATTAGTAAAACGCGTGTGCGTATCAAACGAATCCAGACAATAGATTTACCTACTATAACTCGGGGTAACGCCACCGGTGAAACAAACGGAACAATCAACCCTATAATGTTTCTCTAAACTTGCTAC